>JAULKK010075608.1:0-18167 GCA_032355705.1 Rubia peregrina
TTCCTTATCTAAGTCTTGAGAATCATTTCTATCTATTTAATTCTTTCTCTACTATGTATTTTTTGTGCTTGAATTTGGTTGTTGAATCCATTAATGGTGTTAGAATTTTGAATATATGAATTGCTTGTATAATTATGTGTTAGGGTTTGGAGAAATTAGCTAATTCTCCCTTCCTTTGATATGAAATCCAATAGCATGAGTTACAGCTTCTAATGTTATTGATGATTGGATGCATGCTAGATAAATGTGATATTGTCGAGTTCTTTATCATGTTTGTTTTGTGTAACAAATAGGAGAGGTTTATGAACGTTGAACGTTCTTGGCTAATCTTGTGCAAATGATAGAATTGGTTAAATGCTTCGACACGGTGTAGTGTTTATAACTGTTACCAAGCTTGTTGATTATTTGTACTTAATACCATTAATGGGATACCTTTAGGTGTTTATCGACTAAAGGGGTCATTAGTGAGATTTAACGAGAGATGTCGAATTCACTCTTGCAAACTACTATCAAAGAAGGGTGGAAGATTTATCTTCAAAACGAGTAGTTAAAGTAGTGAATAGGTAGTGGATTCAAGGATAGATAATAGGTTCAGAAGCGGAAATCTATTGCCCCAAGGATTTGTCATTTTCAGTTTTTGTATCTTTTTATTAGTTTATTACATGATTAGCATAGTTACTTGACTTTGCTAGTTATCTTATTTTTTTCTTTCATAACTTAGAAAACCAACCCAAAAAATCTCCCTCTTTACATGTTTTTTTTATAAATATGTATATATCTGTATCTAGGCTTATATCCACCCTTGTATGTGTAAATGCTTAGGAAAATCCCTCTTTTCTGTGGACGACCCCAACTTGCCACTATCTACTTAATTGTATTTAGTAAGCAAAAAAGGCTTATAAATTGTATCTTTGAGAGGTACGACGACGCCCTCCCAACATTTAAGGATTAAAGAGAGAATTTATATTGTTGCTCTTGTTCCTACTACTATGCTACCTATAGGTTAGATAGTGGCAAGACAGGGGTCATCCACAGAGATGCTAGAAATCTAAAATTTAACTACACACAACCGCAATTGAGTCATCAATCCGATCACGTGTCATGTATAGCTAATGTTGTAAAACAGGTTTTTGGGGGTTTTATCTAACAACAACAAGCATTCAAGATCACATGAGAATAAACTATATAAACTAGAACTTAGGGAGTAATTGCCTAGCATGATTGATGTTGTGTTTCAATCCTCGATTCTATCACATTCAATTTATATAAACCTATTCTAGTGTTTATGACACGTGGTGGGGTCGATAGTCAACTCTTACCTATACCTCTCACATAGGGTGCACGCGTAATCTTCCATTGGCACTGCTTCCGTAATTAGGGATGAGCAACAAAGGCCCTACCTATTATGCATATTTGAATCTCTCCCATATGATTACATCACGGGAACTCCATCACCAATGCTTCTCCTTATCCCTGCAAAGGCAAAATGGAGTGAAGCACTTTATCGATGGCTCTAGGGTTGCGAACCCTAGTTTGCTACGAACACTATCTCCATCCATAACTCTTTGGGCCAATTTTTTTGGCTTAGAATAGTGTATGGGCGATCGTAAAGTTGACTCAGTGACCCACATGCACACACCCATACGGTCCCAGACTATCGTTACCCCAAGTACATCTAGGTTTCCTTCCCCGGGGGATATCAATAAGTGCGCCAACATGAAAGTAGACTACGGTGTGTGCCAATATTAGTGTGACAACAATGCTATTAATAAGATTATGAAGAACAAACCAACATAATAATCATAAACACATAGAAATAGGCAGATCTAAGGAATCTCGCAAAACTAACACCAAATCATGAATACAAATGAAAATCCCAAGTTAGTTAACTACTCCCAAAGTATTGAACCCAAATATTTCATTGGATTCAATGCTTTTGGGCAAAAGAAAAATAAAGAGAAGAGGAGAAAAAAATTTAGAGCAAAGGAACAACTCCTTTCTTTCTCTACCCTAATCTTAAGATTCTAAAATGAACATAAACTTAAACCCTAGTAGACATAGGTTGATATATATAGTTGTAGTGAATTGGGCCTTGAAAAAGGCACAAAATAGGCTAAAAAATCCTAGCAAACTCAAATGACATGGGATGTACAACTGGACATGTGTCGTGCCAGTTGGGTGACCACGTGCTGACTACCTTGGCACGAGCAGTGTAGCCTCGTGCTGACATGGGTTGGCCAATCTGGCACGACTATGTAGCCTCGTGCTGACATAACCTGTGTCAGCTGGCACACACCATCGGCTGGTGTTCTATTTTGAACCCCTGAACTGGGTGCCTCGTGTTGTTTAGCGTGAGCCGTCAGCTGGAATCCCTTCTTGATCAGTTGAACGGCGTAGGCCATCTTATTCTTCGTACCCTATGGGCTCACGGATGACCTTCTGTAAAATAATGTAGAAGTCCTTACAAACAACCTACTATTAAGCTTACAAAAGAAGATCTTGGTGCTCGTGAGGATAAAGTGTCCATTGGATTCAATTAAGTCAACAAAACTTGGGATTTAGAAACGGAAATCAACAACGGTCATCTAAACCCTTTGTAATGTAAACCTAACTAAAACTAGCAATCAATAAAACAAAACATGATAACAAACTTGTAAAGTGTATTGGTTAACACATGCAGTAAGGTTCCCATTAATCCCCCCACACTTAAACCTTTACTCGCCCTCAAGTAAACAAAATGAGAATACTCGTCCTCGAGTAAAAAAAAGAGAAAAGATCCAAGAGGGATATAGCATGCGAAGATAAGTTAATCAATACATTCAATTTTATTTATAAGTTACCCTATTGTAGGAATTTCACAACTCTCAATCTTCCTGAAGATGCTAAAGTAACCTATCCACCAAAATCAATCCAACAAAAAGGAAAAGTGTATATGCGATAAATGTGAAGCCAAACCTACTTTTTCGAAAGAAGCCTCCAATGACAATCCAAGAGGTGTTTCCATTTGAAGTTCCCATTTTTCTCAATTTCTCTCATTTTTCCTAGAAGCCCTTTCGGTTTTTCATCTTAGCATTCACACACATTGAGCTCACCACTCACCTTTTTCCACTGCATCCTCTTATTTTTTCCTAGGTATTTTAGCCTAGCTGGACCTTGCCTCTCATTTTTGCCTAAGTCTCCAATTTGGGTTTACGACTTAGCCAGGTAAATATATTTTCATTTTTTCAAAAAAAATTTAAAAAATTGTGTAGCACAAAATGGCCCAAAGATGGGCTTAATATTACATGAAGATAAGCAAAAATAAATAATTACACCACCAAAATTCTTCCAAAAATAAAACTACAAATGGTGTCCCTACATCCAAAAACAATGTTTTCGAAATAAACAAGAAATAATTTTTCAAAATTAATAAGGGAAAAAACCAAGAAAACAAGGTAAATCAAACATAATTAATCGAGGAAGGAAAACAAAAGAGATGCCACCATAGAGGTGTTACAACCTCTCCCTCACACTTAGTCATGCATTGTCCCCAATGCATGTGACCAAGGTGAAAAGAGAAGTTGGAAAACACTGAAGAGTCAATGATGCCGTCTGTGATGTCTGGATCCACTCCCCTTCCCTTCCCTTGCAGATCCTGATACTAGTCTGCATCTCCAATGCATGTCATCCTCAGCCGATTAATAATCTCTCTCATGCCATGGTGTAGGGAGTCTATATCTATCCTCAGATAGTGGAGTTTGTTGTTCACTCTGTCAAATATCTCCACGGTTTCCACTGGTGATTATTGAGTTGAGCTTCATACCTGTACACATACTCTCTGAATATGAAGATAACATAGACTTAAGACTGCATCCACTCCGTCTCCTGCATCTGTGACTGGGTCCACATATGAGAGGATGAAGCTGATTGGTACCCCTATGAACTGTGCTTTCTGAAGGGGATGAACTATGGATGCTTCCAAGGCTGGGCCTCATGCTGGGAAGGAATAGAAATGTTATGGTGATGAGAGTTGGGAGCAAAAGGGGGCTCACAACTGCTGTGACTGCTCAACTCTGCAAAATTGTTATCGTGCGGGGAGAAACTCCACCTATGAGAACTCTGTCCATACTGAGGCTTGGCAAATGGTGGTGGCACATGCTGAGGAAATACTAGTGATGGCTGGAAAGCTTGGTGGCCAGTGGGGAAGCCCGTGTAGACTGAGCGGGAATCTAATCCTCCTAAATTGGAGCCTGCTCGTCATGCTCGTGTTGCTACTCATCCTGACCCTGGTCATCCTCATTCTCATAATGTACTCCCAGGACTACATGTGATCTTGCATCAGGCTCTACGATAAGATTATGCAAGAGAAATATCTTAGCTAATTTGGTTCTCTCACTATGAGGTAGTCTTATGAAGTTCTCTCCCTTGTATCTCCAGTGGAAAATCCATGTTCGATACAAATCACCGGCTCCTCTATCATGGCTAAAGGAGTGAGGGTGTACTAAGAGATTGGGTTCTCCCACATGTAAGGGTCTGTCGGAAGGCCATAATGAGCAACCATAAGTGATATTATGCCTACGATATCTATCTTCCATGTATGCACCTTGGAGATAGAGATGCAATGGTCGACAAAATCATCCACTGAATCGGGCCAGGCCCATCCTGTTCAAATAGACCATAGGATCCTGCAACCCCTCTCAGTAGCAGTGGTAGGCTCCCTGTGGTAGCTGACCAATATCTCAACAGTCTGGCCACGTATCTCAATGTTGGATGTAGAATATAACTATTCTTTCTCTCCTTCCTCCTTGGTTGTGGGGTGATGGAGGGCCAGAAAGTGTGCACATTCCATCTCGCAGAATCCTCATTGTAGCCAGTAACATCAGTGTAGTGCTTCAACCTGAATGCTCGAGCTATCTCTGCATGAGACATAGATCTAGCCACGCCCCAGGTGGAATCTCACAATTTTCCCCATGAAACTGTTGTCATCTTGCGTGACAGTCGCAAGAAACTCCAAAGTATAACTAGTGTAGGTGGGAGCTGACATAGTCATGAAATCCTTGTGCCCTATCCTCCTTAAAAGCATCATGATTAGTTTTTGGATTTTGAGATCTTTAAGAGTCCTCTCATCCAAAAACTTAGTATCCAAAATAGGATGTCTAACATGACATTCCTACTGTTCCTGATGCTCATGGATGAGAGTAGTCAACCTCATATAAGGCACACTAGGCTCATCCCTTAGTCTCCTTGGTGGCATAATGAACAACACAGCACAACATGAGTATCACTAGCAATAATATCCAAAAACCCACAACCAACTACCTTGAACTCACAAATTCCACAAAAGTTTCCAAAAATCACAACAAAGCCCCTAATTTTAAAAGATCCTAAACATGCAGATTCCAAAACTCCAAAAATTAAAACACCACCAAGTCTCCTAATGAAGAGGGGATTGGACAATACATTGGGGTGAAGATCCAAGATGATTTTTTTGAATTTGTGCTTGGGGTGTGAATGAGACTCTTCCTAGACCGAATTGCAGCAAGCCTTGACACCCAGAACGAATCAAAACTTAAGTTTTTGGGAGAAAACTCAAGCTTTGGATATACTGGAAATATAAAATTCTGGACTGAATATTTTTGTTTTTGGAAGCAATAATCACTAGGTTTTTTTGGGCTCGGAAAAATAAAGATTTTGAGACAAGCTTGAGGCAAATCAGATAAGAATTGAGGAAGTTATGGCCAAAATTTGAAATTAAGAGGTACATGAGAAGTAGTTCGGGTATGAGGAAGAATACGAGAGAGAATATGAAGATGATGAGGCTTGACACGAGGAATTTATAGGAGGGGGTAGGAACTTTTAGTGGCTGATTTGGGTGGCTACGGGTTTTTGGAAATAGGCTCGTGCGGGAGGGGGGGGGGTTGGCACGAGTCTACCTCGTGTTATTGGAGGCTGGGACGAGGCTGCCTTATGTTTTATGAGGCCGGCGCTTCTTTTTTTCTTCCGAAATTAGTCGCAAAGACTTCTGCATCCAAAATCATGAAAATCAAGAGTAGTACTATTCCATCTAAATTAGAATGACTAATAATCCCTAAAAACACCACCCAAAATCAAACTCATTCCCAAAGATTCACATGAATTTTTTCAAAAGCTACTAAAACAGAATAAAACACCATTTCTTTAGTGTCATCCTCACGACTTATTATTTAATGCATTTTTGAAACACCATTTATTTAGTGTCGTCCTCACGACTTTTTATTTCCTGCATTTTTGAAAACCAAGAAAAATGGTTTGATGGGTCACTAGAATCACCGTCCTTGACACAACCAGCCTCTCATGGTGAAGGTTCAAAAACTAAAACATAAAAGTAACAGATCTCTTAGATGCATAAAAAATGAACAAGATATAGTGCAAAAAACACAACACTATGTTGGTAGATAGTGAAATAACTAAATTACAAAATACAAGCCAGTATAAGGTACTACAATAAATATTCTAAAAATGGGTACATCAGATAGAAAAAGAAAAAGAAATATATTGGCTTCTTGATGCGCGAGACGATCAAGAGGACAAAGAACCACCACAGTGACGAGGTGACCCAGCTTCACGATGAGAAAAATTTGCCAGCTCATTACCCAGCTTGAATACTTTGATTTCAACATATACCAAGGGGAGAGAATGCAAAAACTAGATGCCTTGAGGAAGCTAGCGACAACTAGATTTGATTTATTGTTCGGCCAGAAGGATGGTAAGGTTGAAGGCATCTTAGTCAGAAGTATAGTAACTGTAACTGTGTCAACAGTACAGACTGAAAAGGTAAGTGGGATGACACCAATAATAGAATACTTTGCAATAGAAAAGTTTCCAACAGACAAGATAACAGCCAGAAAATTGGATTTGCGATCCCACAACTACGCCTACGAAGAAGGAACCTTATACAAAAAAGGTTTCTTAACTCCATAAACAAAGTGTATAGGCCCATCACAAGCAGGGAAAGTCCAAAGGGAAGTGCATGTATGATTGTGTGAAACACATCAAGGCTCTAGAAAGATTACAAAGAAGATAATTCTAGCAGGAAACTATTGGCCGAGTATGTTCAACAATGCTTACAACTTCGTGCTCAAATGTAAAAGTTGCCAGATCAACGCTTCGATATCACACAAGCCACAGACTGCTTTAATAGGAATATATGGAGCTTGGCCATTTGATAAGTGGGGAATTGATCTAGTCGGACCTTTTCCAAAAGGGTACTGGCAGTGTAAGATTCTTAATAGTTGCGACTGACTACTTCACCAAATGGGTGGGAGGGAAGCCGCTGGGAAGAGTAACAACAGAGAAATAAGAAAGTTCATCTGGCAGAACATAGTTTGTCGCTTTGGGGTACCACAAACTATCGTCACAGACAATGACACACGATTCACTGGCGGAGTCTTCATTGAATGGTTCTCGAAGTTAGGGATTACACAGAATTTCACTTTTGTAGCTCACCCTCAAGCAAATGGACAGGTTGAAGTCACCAATAAGACTATAGTTTATGGTATACAAAAAATACTGGAAGGAAAGCGAAATAGTTGGGTGGATGAAATACCTAATACCTCATGGTCATATAGAACAACTATTCAATAACTGATAGGAGAAACACCATATAGTCTTGTCTATGGTCATGCGGAAGTAATACCGGTGGAAATCAGGAACTCAAGCCTTCGAGTGCAAGTATATAAGGAGGATGATAATCCCAAAAGGATGAGGTTTGACCTAGATGAACTTGAAGAAAAAAGACAACAAGTAATTATCATGGAGGTGAAGTAGAAGGTGAAGATGGCCAAGGCATACAACTTGAAGGTCAGACAGAAGCAATTCCAAATTGGTGATCTTCAGTTGAGAAAGAACGAAAGAAAGTTTGGTGGAGGAAAAAGGAAATCTATGCGAGAAATGGGATGGTCCATACAAGATAGTGAAAAAGCACCGATCAAACCAGTATGAGCTAGAGAGATTGGATGGCAACAGCGTCCCCAACACTTTGCATGTGATCAACTTAAGAAATTCTATGTCTAGATCTAAGGTGGAGGATAGAAAGTATCCAGATTGATAGGAGCCATGAAATGATCATTGGCTATGTTCCCGTTCTTATTTTGTTTTTAAGGCGATATTATCGCTGCCTTACATGATAAATATCAAAAGGCATCTTTTGAAGCAACATAGTTTTCATGTCCTCTACTTACAATTTCTAAATAATAGCCAACTACGGTACATCGCAAACAATCGAGCCTTACCAATCGCGAAGGAATAACATAATACCTTCCGACTTTGCAAGCTCTAGATCTTGTAACGTCGCAATCTTAATTTTTCAATCTATAGATTTTGAACGAAGGAAGACATGCCTACCAAAACAGCGATGCAAGCAGTAGATCTTGCTATTTGAAAATACAAGTTCCTGAGCTCCCAAGCTATAGATCTTGGAACTTTTCAAACCTAACTAAGGAAGCTATAGATCTTGAAAAAAGTAGCTATGCCCATGATCGCGAGAAAATCAAGCAATAGTTCTTGTATGTTTTCACAATATAGACCCTTAATTTTGCAAGTTATGGATCTTGCAAAATAGGCAAACATACCAACAATATCAACAGTAAAAACTAACTATACATCCTCTCATGGTGAAGGTTCAAAAACTAAAACATAAAAGTTACATATCTCTTAGATGCATAAACAAACGAACAAGAGATAGTGCAAAAAGCACAACAATTTGTTGATAGATAGTGAAATACTTGAACTACGAAATATAAGTCAGTATGAGCTACTACAACAAAAATTCAAAAAATAAACGGATACATCAGATAGAAAAAGAAAAATATTGGAGCCTTGATGTGCGAGATAATCCAGAGGACAAAGAACCATCACGGGGATGAGGTGGCCTAGCTTCCCGATGTGACTGCTCAGCCTCACGATGAAATCGATCAACCTCGCGCTCGTTCTTCAACTTTATCAGCCTCGCGATGAGACTGCTCATCCTCGCATTCGTTCTCCAACTTTCTTACCTTCTATACCCAACTTTATTATGTAAAATTTTAAAGGGAAAACGATTTCGATGGAAACTAATTAAATTTACCATGGCACATGTTGTACTACTAAACTTTTTAAATTAATCATACCTCTTAGACATGGGTTTAAATTATCAAACCTTATAGAGATTGAATATTTCCGTAGTTCTATTAGAAAAGTATATCGACATTCTTTCTGTAACATAAGAATCATCAAGTTTGTGCAAATTGATAAATTTCTGTGCATTTATATTCTAGTAAGTAAAGACTATTTAATAATTGAACCATGGATATTATATATTATGTATTGATGAACTATGAAAAAAAATGCTTTAATTGATTTCTAGTTTCCCTAAGATTGCATTTTGAAAGGTGCCACAGATCAGATGCTCTTTAAGATTGGAAACTCTCTTTAGTACAATTGTTTTTTTGAGGAAAAAGACACTGGTTCTTGAGTTACTATGAATAACATTATTATAAAACATGTAACTAAGAATTATTTAACTTGTTGTCTCATAATAATTACCTAGGACATGGTGTCAAATTATCATAAGTAGAGCACCATCATATTTTATCATGTCTATGTATGTGTTGTGATGGCTCCACCGATGAGGAAACTGAAGAGAGTGGCGGCGCGTGGGGTGAATGAAGAGGTGTCGGCGACATTGTCCGACCATCTGATTAAAAGAGGTCTCTCATTTCTATGGACCAACTGAATGTTGGCCTAGCAAAGAACATCTTACCATTTGTAGTATATGAAGAATTT
The DNA here is from genome assembly GCA_032355705.1 of Rubia peregrina. Classification (NCBI taxonomy): domain Eukaryota; kingdom Viridiplantae; phylum Streptophyta; class Magnoliopsida; order Gentianales; family Rubiaceae; genus Rubia; species Rubia peregrina. Next base: position 9,781 of record JAULKK010075608.1, read on the forward strand.
GATGAATGGTATGTTCAAATCTACCATAAGGGTTTTTGGTTAGAGGAACGTACTCTTCAACTTAATGATTTAATATATCAACAAAATTCGTAGATTTTCTGTTGGTGAAAAGTGTGAAAGGCGTGCAACAATTCATATTTCAGATGATGTTTATGATAGACGGTTAATCAATCTAGGCATTTGTCCTCAATGATTTTCTTATTTAACACAAAGTTGAAAGCAATGCTGGTACATTGTGCACGCATGACACAAGCATGTAATGTACCAAGTTCGAACAACAATGAACTGGGTAATATTAAAAATTTATTTGATCTACTACCTTCAATACTAAATATAATAATCCTATATTTAATTAGAATTATTCGTGAAATAATTTATTAAACTTTTAGTACATACGTGTGCACCAACATATAAAAAAGGAACATGGTAGTGCATATTAATTTTATATAGAAAATTAACTTTTGTTTTATAATTTGCAAAAGAATAATAATATAATCACAGTTTATTGAAAGGAAAAATTAAAACCATTAGGAAAAGGCGGGAGGGGAAAATATGGATAACGTTTTAGTGACAATTTTTGGATAATTTGGAGTGAAAATTGTTCATTTTTATAATACCAAAACAAGTAAAGGACTGGGAGTCAATTATTAGGATTTCACTTGGTGAGTGGACTGGGAGAACAAAGAGAGGAATTTATGGTTCAGAAAATATAGGAATTTATTTTCTCTCCTTTTTTCCAGAAAATAAGCTGGAGAATTTTTATTTAAATTGACGAAGGAATACAATTTGTTTGTATAAAAAATAATGTTTTTCTTCTCCGTGCACACTCTCCAAAATAATTGTACTCTTATAGTTAAACACGATTTATATTGATTATTTACCATCATACATCAATATATACAGTCCAAAACTTCGTTTCGCTATATTTTGGATGGAGAGTTGATAACTGAATGGGAAAAATAAAATACTTTTCAGATAGTTAATATACATCCGACCATGGATCTTATTCATTCAATTGATGAGGTGAATCATAAAAAGAGAATTTTCAGCAGTAATACTAATTTGTTTAGCAATAATAGTAACAAGATATTATTTGGCAAAGGTTGGTGTTTTTGGTTTTTGTTTTGGTGATTATTTTTGGAATATGATTGTTTTGATGCGTTTAGTGTCTAGTGTGTTTGTGTGTGTGCATGTGTGTAGTCTATGCACTTTTGTGTTTTATGGGACATGATGTTTGGTTAATCTTCTAGGCCAGTATAAATTCTCTAGTTATGATATCTTACTCTTGTTATGATATCTTGAAGCTTCATCCCTCTGAAGAAGAATTACATTACGCTTCAAGAATAATGAGATTACTTTCATGAAAGCTTATAATTCCAATAACCCATACAAAGCTTAAACCACTCCCACAAAACTGCAACCAATTCAGTTTCTCATCGCCTTCTTCTCCGATTTGATTTCTTCACAAGTTGTGCTCCAAAACCCACATTAACCCTTAAGAAGGTAAAATTCATTATATTCATGAAAGTATTCATACATTTATTATATATTAATTTGATTAATTATATTAAAAAATACATAATCGAGAGTCAAATTCTATCACTTATAGTGTATAACAACGCATTCACGTTGGAGTTGCGACTTTTTGTAATGGTACATTGTAACAAACACTTTTGTTATTATTTTTCTTTCCAATATGTCTGTATTTATTTAATAAGTCAGAGGAGAAAATAAGAGTGAAAATAAAGAATTAAGTAGGTTTAACAAATCATACCCATACATAAGCTTTTCTTCACCCTAACCTTATATATATCATCATTACTTTATTTTTGGCATCTAGCAAACTTTAGTCATGACCGGGAAGAAGATGGAAAACAGCTAACTTACTTAACAAATGATTTAGTACAAAGAGCAACTTAAAACAAAAGGAAAAATAGTGTGTGAACTCCAAACACTTTATGATGTTGATGCCGGTTGCCAATCAGAAAATTGAAAGCCATAAAAATCATTGTCGAGAAATGTTTTTTCTTCATTAAAGGAATAATTAGGAACTAATGTTATTTTTAAAAAAAACTAAAAATTAAACAGAAAAAATTCCATGCTCGCACACTCTCTGCTTGTATACAGATGCATGCTGAAAAATTATAAATTAAGTTTTAAAGTTTTTTTAGAGCCAATTTTTAATATTAAAACCCTACTGTAAACTATAAAGAAGGGTATGTCCACAATATTCGCAGATGCAAATTGTGATGCCTTATGTGTGTTCATACAATGTACATGCTTATTTAGGGATTTTTGTGTGTGTTTTTTCCTCAATTGTCCTACGGACATGAATCTAGTTGATAAACTTATTTAATTTAGACTCTCTCATATGATAACATTTAGACTTTTTGACCTTTTTTTTGAATTTTAGCGATTAAATTGCATCAAAACTGCATACACGAAGATTTTATCAACAATTGCATCAAAGTTGCATACAAAGCACAAATTATGTACTATACCCAAAATAACGTAAGTATGGAATCTCAATGATGCACTGAATTAAAATACATCCGTACAATAAATCATTAAATATCTCCTTATATATATTGAAAGAGGGTAACTACTTAATTACTGTTATTGATTACTAGGGTACAATAAATATTGTATCCCCGGAATATCGTTTACGAATTGCACAAAGAAACTCCAGCTCCGTCACCTCTGATATGGGTCAAAATGAACCTATACCATTTCTATATTTTTGGATCAAGTTTTAAGGTATTTTTAGACTAGATAGCTCACGCCACCTTCCTTTGTCAGAATTGTACAAGTCAACAAGTACAACTACCTTTTGCTTCTCAATGTCATTTTCACCTGGCGATTGTAGCGATCTAACCATGATTGGCACTGCCGAAAAGATACCTTGGGTGGTTTAACTTCATTCTAGATGGAAAAGATTTTGTTAAGAGATGATACTTGTGTATAATCTGGTCTTAAATGCCCTTTCCAAACGCAAGGAGTTAAGTTCCTACAGTGTAGGACTTTTTGTTCGAACTAGTGAAGCAATAATCCACAACCTTCAATCTTGGCAAACAGATATATTAATCCACTATTGATTAGGTATCTGAAACATTGAAGAATAGGAAACACTTAACCCCCATTTAATAGAAATTATCGCCCATAAGTTATTTGATAATTTATTCCAATAGTTTCCGCGTACATTCAGTGTTTAGAGATAAAGAAAACTCGATTTACATTTTCCAAGCATGTGTATAGGGCACATATGAATGCTAGCTAAATTATAAAGTTTTGACTTATTTTTAGGGAAATTAATAATTCTATTTATGAAATTACGCTGAAAGGAAAGTGAAGTATGGAAATTATTAATCTCAGTAGATGCGTTCAAGTGATGCTTTGTGCATGTGCATATGACGTACTTGCTTAGAGAGTTTTATTGTCTTTTTCCACAATTAATTATGTTAATTTTATATTTATTTACTCAATATTTTCTCATATATGTTCTTCTAGTGTTTTATAGCTTTCACTATCACATACACCTTAAAAAAAGAAGATAAACTTAGTCGTAGCTATGGATGAGAATCATCCCACTTGAACCTTCCCGATCTTGGCCTTCGTAGATAGTCCCACAATATGACTTCAAATGATTGGTTCATGTGATGGTTTGATTCTTCTAAATGCAGTTAATTTGCAATACCTTGAGATTTAAAGGAATCCCAATACTCTAGAGGCTGTGAATTTATCTGAATGTCCTGAAAGTGATTCTAAAGCCCTAACGTATGGTTTGGACTATGATAGTTCTACAGATGATTATAAAGTTGTCTTCCTTGCAAGCTTTGTTGATATATTAAATCATCAAGTTAAAGAGTACACTTCCTATAACCAAAATCCAGTACCCTTATGGTTTCAATAATCATGAACCACCTCCCACCCATTTAATATCATTGTGCTCTATGTAGGATAATTGGACACCATGTCCTAGGTCATTATTATGAGACAAAAATTAAAATAATTCTTAGTTACATCTTTTTTAGAATGTAATTTGCAATAATTTAAAGGACCAAAGTCATTTTCCTTAAAAAACATTGGTACTAAAGAGTGTTAATTTACAGTCTGATCACAGGGGAATTAGAGATTAAAAATCATAATTTTTTCATCATTACTAATATCCGTTGCTGCTGATTTATTAAATAGTTTTTACTTACTTGCATGTTCAAAGCATGTATATGCCCACATTTTTTGGAGTTGCATAAACATCATGATTCTTATGTTATGGGAAGTATAATGCAGTCACTAATGGGACAACTGTACTTGATTATGTTTTATTTTGTTTAAATACACATTAGTAGGCTCCAATGAAGTGAATTTATTTAAGTGCATGTACGTGCATATATTGAACATGCAAGTATGTAAAGAATATTTAATTTTGTAGAATTAGTACAGATGAACTATGAAAAAATGCTACTTTTAATCTATAAGTATTGGTCATTTTTTTTAAAAAAATTGGATGTCTACTTTAAATTTCGTATAAGGCTTGATAGACAATTTTATTTTTATTTTTTCATCTTTTGTAATTTGGATCGATTTCTGGTCCGCTATACTATATTTCAATAATAGAATCAATGGTTTATAAAATATTATACTCCCTCCATCCCACAATGATCTTTCTAAATTGACTTTAGGAGTTAACTACTTCATTTTTTAATTACTAATACATTTTTTATGTATGTTAAAAAACTATGAAAAAATTAATAATTTAAAAATATATGCTATCATGAATCGAAATAATGTCACGTGATAATAATCTTACACATATATATAAAGAGAATTTAATGGTTTAATTTGGTTCCGTTTCACTTCAAATGTCAAATTAATAAAGACCATTGTGGGACGGAGGGAGTATATCATATTCAATCATCATTCTGTTTTATGCTTGCCCAATCTATGATTTTACAAAATTGAATTAAAATAATTATCAAATGTGAAAATCTTACCATCCAATGTCAATAAATGTGTTTTCAAAATCCATACAATTTTTTAGATATGCAACTTTAAAGTCACATAATTTTGAAACCATTTATGTGTATTTAAACAAAATAAAACATAATCAAAGCCAACTGTCCCATTAGTGACTTAATAACACGTTCAGTTCAATTTTACCCTATATTCCTTCAAGAACAATTATTTGAAATATTTGTTTTGCCTTCTAAACCCAACTTTATCATGTGGAATTTTAAAGGACAACTAATTTTGATGGCAACAAATTAAATTTACCATGGCACATGTTGTGCTACTTAATTTTTTAAATCAATCACACCTCTTATACGTGGGTTTAAATAATCAAACCTTATAGAGATTGACGATTTACTTAGTACATTTAGAAACGTATATTGACATTCTTCCAGTAATGTAAGAATCATCATGTTTATGCAAATAGAAAAACTTATGCGCATTTACGTGTAAGTAAGTAAATACTATTCGATAAATTAGACATGGATCTTATTTATTATGTAGTGAGGAACTATGAATATTTTTTTAAAAAAACTTCTGGTTCCACTGCGATTGCATTTTAAACAGTGTCATGGATCAGAGGCCTTTTAAGACTAGAAACTCTCTTTTGTAGCAATGTTTTTGAGGAAAAAGACATTGGTTCTTCACTCACTGTGAATAACATTATTTGCAAATATGTAACTACAAATTATTTTAGTTGGTATCTCATAATAATGACCTAGGAAATGGTGTCAAATTATCATAAGTAGATCACCATAATATTATATCATGTATGTATGTGTTGTGGTGGCTCCACCAACGATGAAACTGAAGAGGGTGGCGGCACGTGGAGTGCATGAAGAGGTGTCAGCGACATTGTCCGATCATATGCGGAATGGAGGCTCTCATTTCTATGGACCAACATAATGCTAGCTTGGCAAAGATCGTTTTAATATTTTCAGCCATTGATGATTTTGATGAATGGTATGGTCAAATCTACCATAAGGCTTTTTGGTTAGAGGAAGCATACTCTATAGCTTAATGATTTAATATATCAACAAAAATCATAGATTTTTTGTAGATGAAAAGTGTGAAAGGGGTGTAACAGTGCATATTTGAAATGATGTTTACGATAACCGGTTAATCGATCTGTGCATTTATTCTTAATGATTGTTTTATTCAACACTGTGTTTGAAGAAATACTTGTGCGAAGTGCACGCATGACACAAGCAGATAATGTACCTGGTTTGCACAATAATGCACTGTGTAATATTACAAAATAATATTTGATCTACTACCTTCGATACTATATCTAATAACCTATCTTTGATTACAATTATTTGTAATATAGTTTATTACCCTTTTATTACATATTTGCGCACTGGGCATATGCAACAAGGGTCCTAGTTGTGCATATTTAATTTAGAAAGAAAATTTACCTTTGTTTTAGATTTTATAAAAGTATAATGATATAATCATAGTTCATTGAAAGGAAAAAATAATACAATTAGGACAACGCGAAAGGGGGAAATTATGGATAGCATTTTAGCAACATTTTTGGGATAGTTAGGAATGAAAATATGCTCTTTATTATAATAGAGAACACAAAAAATGACTGGAAGTTGGTAATTTAGATTTCACTCGGTGAGTGGACTGGTGTAATGCCCCAGTCAAAAGTACGGTTACTTTTATTTTAATTCTAGCACTTATCAATAACCATCACAACAGAAGTTCAGAATCTAATATAAAGCTAATTCATAATCAACTAAAAGTCTTCAATTCAACTAAACAAAACTAAGGGAAATGATGTTGGGCGTCAGTCGTAATTTATTTGCCGTGCTCACACCATACCTAGAGTTTAACCTAAAAGATTTTAGAAAAATACGGGGTGAGCTTTCACCTGTGAGGGTTCCAAGTTAAAAAATATTTCATGTCATATAAATAACAACATGCAGTGAACAAATTTCTATAAAAAATTAAGCAATCAATACGATGGCCAGTAAACATTTCATGTAAAGATCATTACTTTATAAAAATACGAGCAAAAGTATAAATTAGAAAAAGTGAACAATAACAGTAACAGTCCCATAGGTCACATAGTGATCCCACGGTATTAGTATTCAGTAGCAGTAACCTTATGAGTCACAAGGTGAACTCATAGCCAGTCACATGGGTCACCGAGTGAACCCACAATATTAGTATTCAGTAAAAGTAATTATATGAGTCACAAGGTGACCTCAAAGTTAGTCACATGGGTAACCGAGTGAACTCATAATTAGTCACATGGGTCCCCGAGTGATCCTACGGTATCAGTAGGCAGTAACAGTCCTATGATTCACAAGGTGAACTCATAGACATTATCAGTGTAGTCACATGAGTCACATTACGATCCCATGGTATGCAATGCAAGAATGGAATTTAAAATTTTGAAAAATTGAACCAAATGAGTAGATAAATACCAGTCTGCATCCATACTTAGCCGTTGGAGAATTTTGGACGACACGGGCTTAACGGTGCGACACTATCTGTGCCAAGGGAGTGTGACACGACCCGTATTACATGGCATATGTTGTGCTAGCCACCCCTAGCTCAAGCAGTGCAGGAAGGTTGGCCTCGTACCGATACTTCATACCTACCAGTCGACCGGCCAGCTGGTTCGGCCAGTTGACGCCGTCCTCCATTTTTGGCCATTTTGAACTCCGACTCCGCCTTTTCTGCCTCAATTTAATGTACTACCACACATTTTTGTTCGTGGCCTTCTATATACTACCATTATCGGGAATATCCTTCAATATCTTCTATACCATTCTTGCCAATGGCCTGCAAATATCTTCTACCATCCTCGCAGATGGCCTTCTACAAAATGATATCAAAAAACTCAAGAGCAACCTACTTGTAAAATAATAAAGGAAAATATAGAGACTCGTGAATACAAAGTGTCCATTAGAATTAAGTCTACAAAACTCGAGATTTTGACAAGAAAACCAATAATGGTCATCTAAACCCTGTCATGTAAACCTAACAAAACTAGCAATCAACCAAACAAAACATGATAATGAATGTGTCAAATACATTAGTTAACACATGCATACAGGTGTACATCATACTTTTGGCTCCATAACTACAATTTACTAAGATACTCCAGATACAGTACAAATTTATGTCATGTTTTCGTCATGACATTTTACAGGGTTTCACAATCCACGGACATCACCTAACCTAAATTCCAACCCAATGAAATAAAAATAACTACACACACTCATGTGGGAACAATGTTTAAAAATGGAAGAAATGAAGACAATTTTGGTGCTGAAAAGATACAGATTTTCTGATTTTTCATTCTCCTATTTATAGATTACAAAAATGACTTGAGAATTATTCCTACACTAATGAAGAACCAT
>JAULKK010075710.1:0-18166 GCA_032355705.1 Rubia peregrina
AGAATCTTTTTTACTTCACAATAACTCGGGATTTAATCCCCTAGAGATCATAAACCTTTTGAATCAATTACCTCTCAATGTTTTTTGAAATAAGATCCATATCATGAATAACACTACCCGAGTTACCAAAAAAATTCGTCGTCAAAAACAGAAGAGTATAACATAGGGGTTTTTTTATCCGTACCGAACCCCAATTGAGATTTGGGACCCAATCCAAAATTCCTTTATTTGGTTCTGTTCTTTTTTCTATCTTTTTTCTATAAGGTACCTTGCATTTTTTCATGTACAATCATCTGATCAAGTATCATCAGACCACCCTTCTACTTCGATTAGTTACAAATAAAAAAATAGAATAAATAAAAACTAAATAAAATATAAATAATATATATATATATATATATTAGTATTAGTATTAGTCTATTCCAGGTATCTGGAATAATCGAAAAAAGAGACTTGGAATACTTAGTATAATGCTACCAATAATTGTACTAATATGCCCTTTTTCTGCCAAAAAAGGAAAGAAAAGGAAATGAAAGAACCCTTTTTAGTTTGGGAAAAAAAATGGGTCCCCGGCCCCCTTTCATAGTCATAGAAGGTAATAGATGGATTGATTGATGTATTTTTATTGGATCCGCCGGGACTGACGGGGCTCGAACCCGCAGCTTCCGCCTTGACAGGGCGGTGCTCTGACCAATTGAACTACAATCCCAATGAAATAGGGGATCTAGCAAAGATTTTTAGTCTTTTTTATCTCCGTATCGAGTATTTATGAAGGGCCAGGGGGTTATAACCTCTCGTGATAGATTGACGAATTGTTGGGCCGAGCTGGATTTGAACCAGCGTAGGCATATTGCCAACGAATTTACAGTCCGTCCCCATTAACCGCTCGGGCATCGACCCAGGACGAATCACTTTAAAACTTATTGGTAATCCATGATTAACTTTCTTTCGTAGTATCCTACCCCCAGGGGAAGTCGAATCCCCGCTGCCTCCTTGAAAGAGAGATGTCCTGAACCACTAGACGATGGGGGCCTACTTGTCCAACCGCCATCATACTATGATCATAGTATGATCAGTTTTTTGAAATTGTCAATACTAAGGTGTAGAGAATTTTGGGGTGATTCGTCACTGAGGACTGATTTATTCTAATCACCACTCAGTGCTCTATATTCCATCTATAACTATATCTATATTATATAGATTATATCTATATCTATAATAGTATTTAGTCTAATATAAAAAATAAAAAATGAAAATAATAATCAAAGGATAGGATTTTGTCATGGAGTCATTAGTCTAAAAGGGGTGGGATTCAGTTCTATTTCTTTCTCTTTTAGTCTTCCGTTCATTCAGTGTTAAAATAAGATATTCTTAATCTCATATTAAATAAAACAAGAAATTAAGAAACAATAAATTTAGTAACCGGGATCCAGAAAATAAAGTTTTTTAAATCCTTTTGATTTTGTTCAGGGAACAAGACAAGTAGAATCTCTTCATCACATGATTCGTCGAAATATCTTGAAATTGATGTTTCAATCGAATTGGTAAGTGTACATGTAAGTGAACTTTATTCTGTTGGGAATAAATTCATTCAAGAAAAAAAAATAGGTTCGATTTTCAAACAATTTATTGCACTTTACCCTAGACTTGCGCGGTAAATCCATTTATTATTATTCGAAACTGAACCATCAACATGAATCACAAATCAACTACTATGAGTCTACTGGATGTATTATGTATATATAGATATTTATTATATTTTATATAGCTATATCTAGCTATAGCATATAGACATTTTATCGATATAGCAATCTATTCAGGAATTCATCAAACAGTAAATAAGCCCTTTTAACTCAGTGGTAGAGTAACGCCATGGTAAGGCGTAAGTCATCGGTTCAAATCCGATAAGGGGCTCTGATTTTTTCCTAAACCTCCAAGCATAGTATTCATATTTGAAATGAAGGAAGAATACAGATATTAGTATTCTGGATTTGTAAAAATCAAGTAACTGATAGTTATCTAGTTAAGAACTTATTCAAAAAATTTGAATTATTATAAATATTGATTAAGTTACCTCTTGAATAACCAAACCAGATATTCCCATTTTCCATTTTTACCAAGAAAATCCATTCCATTGGAAAGATTTTTAATGAACAAAAAAGGAAGTGGACCTAACCCATTGAATCATTACTATATCTGCTATTCTGATAGTAAAATCATATAGATATGAAATTAGAAGACTTAATCCCTTTTTCCTTTCTTTTTTTGACTCCTCAAGAATTTGTCGATATTTCCGCTTAAATCTTCTTATTCCTATAGTTATTATATATCTATATACTATATATAGATAATAATAAATTTTGATTCTGTTCCTCCACAGGGAGGGGTTTATTTCAAGTCACAAGATAAGAGCAAGATAAGAGTTTTTTTCACTCTATTATATTATCTTTTATCTATGTTTGATTACAGATAAAAATTCCTTTCTATCTATATAAGTATCTATATTTCAATGTATAGTTATCAGATCTGGGTTTCGTGTACCAAATTCTACCATGTATCAAATGTTTTGCATCGTATATTTTTCTTTTGAAAGTGTGCTGGGTGCGAGAAAAAGAATTTCATTTGTAGTCTCCTATTTTTTCTTAAATTTGAATTTGTGGTTTTAGACAAGGAAAGAAAAAGAAAAGTAACAAAGAAGACACTAAAGAAACTCAAAAAAGACTTTACTTTTTTTTTTTAGAATCTATAACTATCTTTCCTTTTCGCAATCTAATGAACAAGATCTAATAATAACATTAATTAATGGAAGAAGGGGGTAGGTGTGAGAATCAGTTGGGAGTAAGAGGGGGGTTGATTATTCCTTGAACAGTTCTTGTTGCTCTTCCATTCCTCCTTCATCCCAAAAGGTTCGGAAATAAGTTTGGATGAGGAGAATAATAATTTTGTATGTTCAGCACTGGTTTCGGTAAAAACACAAAACCGATTCTTAAACGATTGTTGTTGGCGGGTAATTTTTTGTGCTAAAAAATAGAATATGTGCTCTGTTTCATGTACGCCACCATTTTTTTTATTACATAACACCATAATTGGAGTAAATTATTTGACTTAGCTCTTGGTTTGGGAAAAGGATTTAAAAAAATTATTCAAGGCAGCTGTAAGCAGCTGCTTTTCCAATTATAGGTATTAGTCTTTTATATTTCGGCACATGTCTTCGAACCGGTGCTACGTAATTAAAATAAAAATTTTAGTTTGCTCTCAGGTTATGAAAAATATCTGGAAAAATAATTCAAGGCAGCCATGGGCAGCTGCTTTGTTGCTTTCCTGGCACCGATGGTAATATTTTCAGCACCAGTATGTGTACCGGTGCTGTGTACTTATAATATATTTCTTTAATTAGTTATCGGCTTTGAAAGGAATAAAAAAAAGTCACCATTAAGAAGCCTAAAGTAGCTGCTTGTATTAGCACCAGTTTTGTTGTTTCCAGCACCAGTATTAGTACCGGTACTGTATACTTAGAATTTTTTGTCAAGTTTGCTCTTGGGTTGGGAGAAATGGCCAAACAATTAAATCAAAGAATCCCCGGATAGCTGCATATTCTATTTGTGGCACCTGTTTACGAGCTACATACCAGTGCTAATAATTTTCAATTGGAAATACATACAGTTCAGTCACTTATCTTTCCCAATCTTGGTCTTCCATTTCAAATTCTTGAAGAGGAAATCTAACCTATATTCCCCATCGGTTCATACTCCCAAGCTCTGCAAAGGAATAAGGTGAGTTCTCTTTCAAATATTGCTCCTCATTCTACAAAGTTTATTTATCACGAACACATTGGTTTTGGAAAAATGTTGGTTCACTTAGCTCTCCAATAAATACTTTCTTTGACGTTGCAATCATGTACGTAGCGTTAAGTGTAATAACTAAATATATCTATATCTTGGATTTTATTGGCTCCCATTGAGATTTTGTTGATTTTAATCAAAACTAGTATTCTATAGGTTTTTTATGCATGGAAGGTGTTTGTTGAAATGCCTGAGTGGACATTGTAGGATATGGCACCAAAAACTCTGCTGAAAAGGTCACGCAATGCATCCTCTTCCTCTTCGGAGATGCAATCCAATAATGAACAAGAAGAGAAGAGGTTTGTCTCGCAGCATGCAAAGTTAATTGAACAAACGTACATAACAAGGTGACATTTTCCGGAGAGAGCAATTGAATTAGCTCCCCCATTTGAGGAATCTATCTAGGAACTTGGGTGGGAGAAATTGTGTGACACACCTCTAACGATCAATCTCAGTATAGTGAGTGAGTTCTATGCTAATTTTCGGTGTGGTACGAGGTGGGATGAGGCTTTCTGTCGTGGGAAAATTGTGAAATTGACTGATGAATTCATAAACGATTTGTACGGGTTAGAATTTGTTCCCCTGAGGAGGATGAATTTGATGCATTCCACTTCAAGACCGATGCAGGTTGGGATTTTGACGGTCTCACAAGGTGAAAGATCTTGAGGATGGTGACTAGGATGGGAACCGATATTGATTCTCTTGTGAAACCATGTTGGACAAAGATTCCAAAGAGGCACCTCACGCCCAGGATGAATGCATGGTACCACTTCGTAGCATCCAGAATTGACCCCGTCACGGTGAACACTGAGGTTCACAATGTGAGGCTGACAAATCTGTACGCCGTTAAAAAGAACTGTGATGGAATTTAGGTAGGAAAATCGTGATTTTTTTAGACAAGGTGCAGAGACTAAATCAGGTTATTACGGTTTTGGAAGGCTCATCTCTGAACTGTGTACAAAAGTCGGTGTGCCCCACTATCCCAACGACACATACAGGAAACCAATGGGTAATATTACAGAGGACTCTTTTTTCAAAAATCCTCAGGACAATGTGGGTCCTTCTTTGGAATCTAGAGTCGCGGCATTGGAGATGGGTGTACAAAGTCAGCTGGCGGAATCACAATTCAAAGGTCTTGGTACGATCACATGGATAAGGTTTTTCAAAACCTGTTCCCGTACGCCATGAAAGCATTTGGACATTATCCTACATTTTCCACATTAGAAGATGCACAGATGTTGGATAAAGAGGCGTTTGCTAGATATTATTCATGAATTTAGATCCTCATTGTCCTAATACTATGATTTTTTTTTAAAAAAATCTAAGTTTTTGCACAATTTTATGTTATTTTGTAGGAGAAATATAATTATTATCCACGACTTCGAGGATCATCATGCTTTTAAATTAAATTTATGGTGGTAAAGAAATATGATTTCCCATTAATATTTCCAAAACATTTTTCACAATTTAGTCTAGGACATGTACTACTACTTTCAAAATTATACAATAAAAAATTCCATTATTTAGAATTCATTAATTTTGGATATAAAAATAAGAATCAAATGTTTCAAATCAATGCTTAATGTGAAACGTAGTTTTGAGCAACACTGTAATTTCTGAAAATATTGCACTTGTTTTATATGATAAGTTTTTAGGATGTTCCATTTACCCAATCAAGTCATAATCGCGTTATGATCATGCAATACTCAATTTCATTATTGAGTCTCCAATTTCGATTTTTGCCAATTCCAATATTCTTGGAGGGATATAAGTACAAAAAATAAAAACTTCACTCGGAGGTCCAAATTCAATTCTGCTCGGATGCAATTCTACATTACGGGACCCTAATGTCAGTTCCTAGAATGAATAAAAACATGTTTCATAATTGGTGAAAATAACTCACGAAGAAAACTTCCCATTTGGACTTCCTAACTTCCAAGTTATCTAGTGTAAGATACTCTAGGACATATACTGGCGATTTACCAAGTTATATTAAAACATAACATTCTATTTAAAAACATATATTAACCCAAGTATACACAATATGGGGTTATTTAACTACAAAAAGAAGGTGTAATTTAGTTTTGGGCAACAATGCTATTTGAACAAAGTTTTGATCGGAGGGTTTCGGGTATCCATCGGACACAATTTTGAAACACGAACTCTATTGAATGTTGAATTCATTATTTTTGAGTCCAATTGGATATAAATAACAATGGACAAAAACTTCCCCCCTGGAGAGGGACTTAAACTAAATATTTCAAAATAGTTGAAATGAAAATGAGCACCAGTAAAGTGTGTTGAAGTACCAGTGCTAAGAGTTTGAGTTGGAAATTCTAAAAATTATGGTCTCTACCTGGGCGGGAAAACTAAATTTTCATCAATTCCATTTCGGCAGCAGTTTTCACACCGGTCCTGATACAAAAATTCATTTCCCCCACTACTGATTTGGCTGAAAAGTTTTCATCCTAAATGTAATTATATAGGCACCGATTTGCAAACCTTGTCACCGGTTTAATTAAGTAGTGCTGTAATTATAACCCCTGTCGGCATTAACCAGCTCCACGTAGATGTTTTAATTTTTCTTGGCACCATTTTTTTTAAAACCAATGCCGATTTCTCTATCGGTGCTCATGGCTTACGAAACATTTCCTTACTTTGCTCTAGATTTTTAAAAAAAAACCAAGGCAAACTCAAGTAGCTGCTCTATGCACAATCAACACTGGTTTAAAAGAAAGAAAAAAGAAGAAGCACAACTTGGTTTCATCTACACCATTGATTTCTTTAGTTGATTAAAGCTCAACCATTCAAACTTTCGCTATATAAGTTAAATCTTAAACCCTAAATTTAACCTACCCTCATTGACCTCCCATTACCCTTCCTCTACCTCCTCTCCTTCCTCCTCCACCACCTCTTCCTCTTCAGACCGCTGCCTAGCTCTCCCCGATGCCAACCACGACAACCCTACCCCTCATCGATGATTACCTGATACTGACCCAATGCCGACCATAATGCTGACCACGCCATCCTCTCCACGTGAGTGTTTATGTGAGATTTTTTTCATTTGGATTTTTGTTTAATACTGCGGATTTTGTTCACTACTCCGCATGGGTATTTGTGTGAGATTTTGTTCATTTTTTGTAGTTCATTATGTGATGTTTGAAATATAAATGAATGAGATATAGTTGGTTGTGGGATGTTGAAGTGTTTATGATATAGTTTGAATTGCCTCAAACAACTACAATGTCATTGTTGTTGATAGTGTATGTGTTTCGTGGTTATGGATTCTATAATATTGTATATATATTGAGCATACAAGTTGTTGGGAAAAAAGGTTTATTTTTAGTATATTTTTGTGGATTGAGGCAGTGCCCATTGTGATCGATTGATCTTTGGAGCGTTGGTTCCAGGATGAACTAGTTAAGGTTTACAAGTCTCCTTTTCTTGGTTTTGATGATTTCAAGTTGATGTTTATGCCTAGTTTGGGATGAATTTAGATTTTCCCCTGGTGTATTGGTTGCTCTCTATTTATGCGCTGCCCTCTCACTAACTAATGCATCTTCCATTATGGAAAGTGCGGTTACATTTGCAGAACTCCTTAATTTGAGATATTGCAATTTATAAGCACCAAGTAGACATGGTGTGTTTAAGATTAAGTCTTAACATGGTGTGTTTAACATTAAAAATAGTTAAATACATTGTTAAAACATAGTTATACACACCATGTTTTCTTGGTGCTTAAACACTGCATAATTTTGATAATTTGAATCATTTTCTTCAACAAATCGTACATGTGCACAAACTTAATGAAAGAAGCATTAGTTATAGGGAATTACATGCCAACTCATTACCGTTATTTCAAATTTGAAGGTTCCTCATTTTCCATTATTTCAAATTTCAAGCATCTCCTTCCAATCAAATTAGTGCTGAAACTTCACTTGAGAGTGGATGGGAATCATTTTTAGTTGGTGTCATATTCCTGAAAGAACTAGTGCTGAACAACACTTCTACAGATATTCTGGAGGGGTGTTGACATATTAATAGTTAAACATTTCTTATTCTTATTTTCTGATTACTTTCATGTAATTAATCATTGAGTTATTTTATATACAATAGATATTTCCCCCGGCAAGAGGATCGTACAATGGCAAGGAGATAACAGACATCGCAGACACATGGTGTGAAACTTGGGTGAACGTGTCTTTCAAACAATTCAAGACTTAGGTGGACCTCGTGTATATCAACCTGTATTTAGTTTCGGACATATTTACTATTTTTTGTTAAATTAATATATGGATGGATTCCTTTTTTTCCACTTGTTTAGATTTTTTACCTTTTCATATTTCATTGCTTAGCCTCAATTTAATTTTTATATTTTGTGTTCTTGGCTGTTCTAAGTTTCTTCTATGATTTTTCCTCGGGTTTCGATTCAGGGTGGTCCTGGATAAATTAAAAGAGAAAATTTCAAATTGAAAAAAATTCAAGCATAAGTGCTAAAAAAGCCCCGGTTCTACAAATATTAGCACCGGTGTTGTAAACATACATCCTCAAAAGTCAGGGCACCGGAAAATCATTAACATCCCGGTGCTAGTATATGTAATCTGTCCAGTTTTAGGCACCAGTTTATGTTCATATATCGCTGCTAGGAAAGAACCAGTGATCATTATTAATGTGACTAAATAACGATTCAACAAATAGCACCGACATCTAAAATACCGGTGCTGAAATTATATATAGAGCACCTGTTCATTATAACAATGCTGAATCTACGTTTCTAGCACCAATTTTGTTTACCGGTGCCATAGTAACTACGTTTCAGCATCACCATACTTAGGCACCGGTCATATGAGGGTCCGAAATACCAGTACCATAGAGGGGTGCCTGCAGTAGTGTTACCCTAAGCCAGGAAATCATTTATTGTGCAGAAAAAATATGGCCTTCAAATTGAACTTGATCCTACGATAACAATAAAAAACATCAACACCGCGAGACATCAAAACCTTCAAATCTTCAATGGATGGGGCTAGATAGGTATCAATGTCATTTCTCGGTTGTCGCGGACCCAAAATCATCAAAGGCATCAAAACATATTCTGTCTTCATGCAGAGATATAGAGGTAGATTGTAAATTGAAAGCATAACCGGTCACGAACCGTGTTTCGATGACATGTTACCAAAGGGATTCATACCATCAGTACACAAAGTCATCCTCAAATTCCTGGGTTTAGCTGCAAACTTAGGATGCAACTTTTCAAAATTCTTCCAGTGATCCGCATCTGCAAGATGACTGATGATATCTTGATCAAGACAACCCCTATCCCTGTACCATGTCATATTCTTCGCATCCTCATTGTTATTAAAAAACCTCTTCAGCCTCGGGACAATAAGAAGGTACCACACACATTTCGTGGGGACCAGTTTCCTTACCTTCACAACAATCTATTCATCCACAACCTCATTTCTTATTTCCTTATAACACGAAACATGGTATAGAGGGAAAGCCACCTCTATTTTAAAATCACTCCTAAATAAAACACAAGAATTGGGGCATCCATGTATATTTTTTATACTCCATTCACAGCACAAAATTCTCTTCGCATCATAGAGGTTGTCCGATAAACCATTTCCAGAGGGGAGTTGATCTTTCAAGAACTTGAGCAACTTATCCATGCTAGTATCGCTCCACAAACCAACACCTTTCATGTTAAACAACTCCATCAAATATGACATTACAATGTCTTTCTTCTTGCAACCAGGAAATAACTATTTGTCCTTCTCATCTAGGAGTTTTGACAAAACCTCGCCCCCCTTAAATTCGTCCACCACCTCCTCACACATGTCATCCAATTTTAAATCACAAAAATATTCCCCCTTGCTACCTACAACCACCTCCGCCGGTGGTTTCTCACCATGAAATGGCCAAACCAAATAATTCTTTGAAAACCCCCTCTTGTACAAATGGAGTTGCAATAAGTCCCGATGGTCAGTACGCTTACAATTCTTACAATCACGACATACATAAGATGTGTTTTGCATGACTAAATGCATGCTCCATAAACTTCCCAACAAAGGTAATAGATTCATCACTCACCAAACTAACGTTGTGATACACATACTTACACCACTCGATGGCACAGTAAATCTCTACATTTTCATCAATGTGCAACAATTAAACTTCCACGAGTATATACACTTACACCCTGAACATATTTTTATTCATACCACACCCTATCACTATGCAACATGCAACATCACATTACTACATTCGTACCACACCCTATCAAATCACATGCATGAAAAAGACATCAATACATCAACAACACTTGCTAACAAACTCTATTCATGAAGAGTGTGAAGAAACATTATAATGATCAAACTAGCCAAAAATATATGGAAACGTATCATTCCACACATATTCCACCATAAATGATAAATTTAAACAAAACATATAGTACCTTCAAGGGAGTTCATTGATGAGCATTCAATGTCATCCTCATCCAAAAGTTGTCATTAATGAACTCAAAAGACAACATCTTTGCATTCTTACCTGATTGAAAAGGGTGGTAGGTGTGCATTTAATAGAATTGGCATTACATACTTAAACTGGTGCTATAATTGAATTTTACAAATTTACACTGAAAATTTTGCCGGTGCTAGTTAGAAAATTTCATACCGTGGCTGAGTTTTTGCAATTTTTCCGGCACATTTTTCCATCAGCACCGGTACAATACACAATTGGCCGCGTCATTAACACTCAAGCACCAGTATTGTGCACCGGTACAACCTGTACCGATGTTGAACATTAGCATGCATCCACCTACTTGTAAGCCAAGCACCGGTATTTCTGTTGGTGCTAGGCATAAAATCCAAAACCCATGTTTGAACATACCATTTCCCGTTTTTCCCCATTAGCACTGGAACCCTTATCTATACTTGTGCAGGAATTATCAGTTTCTTGCACAAATTTCAACATAGCACCAGTTCCATGCATCGGTATGTGCCTTACCGATGCTAAAAAAATTATTATTACAAACTTTACTCATTTAGGCACCGGTATTCTGCACCGGTATATTTTCTACCAGTGCATATATCGACAAAGGCACCTGTATAATCATTTGTACCAGTGCTAAGTTAATTCCTAGAGCCGGTATTTTGGCATCGATACACTCCAACCGGTGCCTACGTACTTGTTTTCCATGTTGCATGCTAGGTGTTAATGTGCACTTAAGATAAGTGACCATTTCTTAAAATTTTGACACATGTTCCAGTCCCGCGACCCGAGTTAAACATAAGATCCGATTCGTAAAAATTCATTAAGACGGTGTTTAATTTTAACCCCCATGTTTCTGAACAATTGATGGTAGTTTAATTTTAAATGCCGTAAAATTTACATAAATATAAACATTGATTAAAGTCAAACAGTCGTCCAATGGAATTCCATAGCCGTCTAACAATTTTCCTTCCTTCCGACCTAATGATACGATATTTGAACATATAAAGGACGATGATTTCAAGAAAGAAATTGGAAAATACTACGCGATTGCATCGTTAATGGCCAAAATTTTATGCAGGGCGAATGGCAGCAAAGATTGAAGAAGCGATGGATCGCCCTAAAGGTTCGATACGGTTTAGATCATAACTTTTGTGTTCGGAGTCAGAATCAGGCGAGGTTGGATACATTGGAACCATCTCGACGAGTAGATCAGGGACAACTTGTCAGAATTGCCATTTGAGGTCGTTTAAGGCCTCAAAATAGTAATTTATTGTTTTTAAAGTGTTTTTCCGATTTTACTTTTATTTCGGAATTAATTCCAAAATTTCCTTATTCTTATTATTTCCGGTTATTCCTTTTAGTATTTAAAGACATTATTCGGATACTATTCATTAATTCATAATACTATTTTCTAGATTTCCAGAACCAAAACCTAGGGTTTGTGCTTGCCGACCTTAATTGTTCTTCAAGATTCGTGCTTGCGGATCTCTTTGATTTTCTGACTGTGTCAAAATTGCACTAGTGTTGTAACGGAACCAATGTGATTTTACATTTTGAATAAGATTAAATTATATCCTCCGGTAGATATCTTAGTTTCTATGAAAATTACACTTCTATATAACGTACAAGCAACTAATGAGAGTGGCATATGAAAATTCCCAATATTATTATTTCTCCAAATTTAACAAATATGTATATACATTTATTTAAGTTTTAACACAAATAAGAAATGAAATAGTAAAACATGAAACTGTCCATAAAAGTTCTTGCCATCTCTCAAGATTAACACTGATTTTGCAAGCTACACAAGCATGAGCTAGAGTTTGTGCAGAATCAACTGAGCTCCATATTGTGGCTGAAGGGTGAGAATAGTGCGGGGAGCGTGAGCATAAGAAGGCGAAAGTTCGAACGAGAAGCGTCGCAGGATCATAGCCACAGCCAATTTGGCTTCCAACATTGCAAAACTTTGGCCAATGCAGATACGAGGTCCCCAGCCGAAAGGAAAGTACACAACCCGGCCGTTGGTGGCATGCGAAACTCCCTCTGCAAATCTCTCCGGCTTGAATTCCTTCGCATCATCACCCCATATGTCAGGGTCGTAATGCAGCAGCATTGTAGGCAATATCACATTCACATCTTTAGGAAGAATCATATCTCCCAGTTTTGTTGTCTTCGCAACTCTTCGATTTATAGCAGGTAGTGGTGGATATAGTCTGAGAACCTCATATAGTATCACTGTGACCTGAGACAAGGTTAAAAATCCAGTTAAATTTGAAATAGATCAAAACAGATGCCTTAGTGCTAATATGAGACCTTGAAAATAATTCATTCTGAGTGAAAGCACTTACTAACTTAAGACGATTAAGTCCATCAATATCAGGCTTTCCTTTACCAAACAATTGCAGAACCTCTTCTCGGGCGCGATTCTGCCATTCTAGATATCTACATAGTAAGATCAGAGTCCAAACAAGAAGCCCTACAGTGGTCTCTTGCCCCGCGAGATAGAATAGCTTGCACTCTTCAATTACTTCTTTGATGGTCATACCTGAATTCCTATTTCCCAGAGTATCCATTTCTTTGGAATTGGAATCGAGCAATAAGCCCAATAGGTCATCTCCACAGCTTTTCCCTGCCTTCATTGCCTCTAATCGCGAGTCGAGAATGCCCCTAATAGCTTCTTCAACACCTTTCGCAATGTAATGCATTCTTCTGTTCCTCTTAGTGGGAATAAACCTGACTCAAACAATCAGTCAATCACTGTTATATCATGCGAAAATTAAAAAATGACACCCACCGACCCAGATCAGTTCAATCGGGGCCCATGCACTCAAACCGGTGGTCAAAAGTTGACGAAATCCAACTTTTCACTCTCATTTTCCAACAATCACCACTCAATTTAAATATGCGCGACTAATTACCATAATCATAAAGCGAGAAGCAGTCGACAAGAATCTTTACCTCCATCCTGGGATGTAAACTGACTGTACAGCCCGGAGAAAATGCTCACATTGTTCTCTTTGCAACTCAAATATCCTCTGTCCCTCTTCATAGCTACTTCCAAATGCTGTCCGAGATATCACGTCAGCGGTCAGGGTTTGAAGATAAGGCCAAACGTCCAACTCGCAAGACCCTTTCGAAGAAATAGTGTCGTCCCATTTGTCCAGCATTTCACTAACACAGGTATAGAATGCCGGCAGCATATGCTATCAAAGCATGCAGCTTGTTCCTATTAGTCTGTGCTATATGATCATGTAGATTAAAAGTATTGAATGTTACCTTTAACTGTGTGAATGGAAAGCGGGATTGAGGATTTTCCTGTGTTTGTCCCATTTATATTCATTATAGCTAGCCAAACCTTGCACCAGCAGTCTTTCGAGTGGATTAGGAGTAGTCTTTTGAAAGATGTAACTCTTGTGCGTAACCTCCTTTGTGAGTTCAGGGTCCATGATCAGAACCGCTGGTTTTGGTCCCAACCACAGATATGTCTTCTTACCTAAAATATATCGCCATTAGTCTCATATAAAAGTCAGGCTGTGGCCAGTGGCTAGGCCACTCTCTCTGCTCGGCGTACTCTCCCACTTCCACCAAATTTGATTTTATCTGCAGTCTCTATATTTGTTTGAATGGGATTCGATATATATATATATAGGGTCCCATATATATAATTGAAATTAAAGTGGCCACTATTGAAAAACATTGTACACATTTGCAATTTGTATTTGGATGGATCATAGATGTATATTCCTATTATTTTATTGAGAAAGTTTCCGGTTAAACTAACTAACAGTTAGACCAATCAGGAAAAAACTCATTTCAATAATTACAGAGTCAAATTATAATTATTTATACATTGCAATACATTTGAAAAGATTTTCAATGTTATAGGAACTTCGTTGCAATAAATAAAAACAAACATCAAATCACATCATTTTGTTACATCAATTATAAAATCCCCAAAGCTAACTGTTAGTCGGTCAAAACAAAACCTTGTGTATGTTATTTTGTTTACAAACATATATATATATATATATATTATGTACATATATACATGTTCTCGAGTGGCCCATCGAAGATGGGCCACAACCCAAAACGTCAACGTAGGATTAAAGAGTATTCTTATCCAATACAAACTAGGATTACCTAGGGCTAGGATTCTACCCTTCTTGTGCAGCAAGTGGTAGAGTTTGTATTGGATAAGAATACTCTTTAATCCCATTTGGCCACGACCAAAAACTCAAATGTCCTCTATAGCCAAATAAAATTAAAGAGTATTCTTATCCAATACAAACTCTACTACTTGTCGTACAAGAAGGGTAGAATCCTAGTCCTGGGTAATTTTTTCTACATTTATCAGCATATAAATATCAAAGTATGTCTATTATTATATTTTATTTACAGTTTGATGATTCATCCCGGCAGTTAACTTTATCATCAGAGAGTTTTCCCTTTGGAATACTCCGAGAGTTCTTTCTTGTAGATCACGACTGAGGAGTGGGAAGCGCAATCCAGTTGAGTTCTAGATGCATCAATCATAATGAAATTACCTTTTAATATTTTACCATGGTCTCAATACACACACACACACACACATATATATATACACACACATCCTAAATTATTTTTGGCTTTCGCTACCCTAACTCTGATTCTCTTCACCACCCTAAATATGTTCCAACATTATGGTTTAGGAACCGTTCCATCCTCTAAACTGCATCCATGACTTAATTGTTACGGAGAAGCGTAAAAAAACTATGATCACGACCCATGAATCACAAGTGGAATCCATGGAATATGTTGCTCATTGTCTTGCTATATATAAAATATCATAACTAGTGAATGTTAGAATATCTTAGATGTTTTTTAGACACATTCTTCATGTAATTTTGTAACCTGGAACTGAGATTAAAAAAAGTAAAAAAGTTATGAGTGTTTACGGAAGCATTAGTGGAGAACAGGCCTATTAAAGACGGTTCTTTCGGACCAGAGAAGTCATTTTTAGGAGTGAATTTTGTGGTCGTTCCCTTGATCTGCGGTGATCAAAGGTGGTTTTGGGACCCACCTTTAAATGACTACCATTAAAGGCAGCTATGAACCACCGTTGTTCCTTTTCTAGAACCGCTTTTGATTAGTTTCGAGCTCAAAACTTTTACTCCGACAATAGGACTTTACGAGCAGTTCAGAGTGTGGAAATGATTATCCGACTGTCGCATTACGTTTAGGGTTCCGATTGAGGAACTAATTTTTGAGTTCCTAATGTGGAACTATTGGTCAGACAACAGCAGGTGAAATGCAGTTACGAACTCAGAACGTCATCTAAGCTTAAGGACGTGTTCCTTCATTAAGGATCAATTCTGGATATGCATGTGTTTATTTATGCCGGGAATGCATTTTCTGGGGATTTAGTTCTGAGTTGTGAGCACGTGGATTCTTGCAACTTCTAGGTTTTGACATGACTCACACCTTCAGTCCAATAGTCAAGACCTCTACAGTTTGTATCATTCTGGATTTTGCTACTATTTATCAGTGGCCACTTCATCAATTGGACGTCAAGAATTTCTTCCTCAACGGTCTTCTTGATGAACCCATTTAAATGGAGAGACCTTCTTGTTACAGGGATTCTAATCATCCGGATTAATTTTTTTGCCTTCGCATGGCTAATAATGGCCGTAAGTAGGCTCTCATAGCCTGATTTCAGTATTTCAACTCATATGTGAGCAATCTCGGTTTTTCATGTTCCATTGCTGATACCTCACTTTTTTACTTATGTTCGTGGATCTCAGATTCTCTATATCCTTGTTTATGCCAATGACATTATTCTTACTTGTAGTGACCCCACTCTCATGCAACAATTTATTGCACATATGAGTTTTCCATTAAGGATCCCGAACCTCTTTACTACTTTCTTGGGCTTGAAATCTCTAGGTCCCACTTTGGTCTCTGTCTTGGTAAGCCTAGTATGCCATGGAAATCCCCAATACGCTAGTATGGCTGATGCCAGTCTTGTATTTACACCTTTTATCCTTAGCAGTCAACCCCTTAGCTCGGCTGGAGAGCCATTCTCCAATCCTAAGCTTTATCGTTCACTTGTTGGTTCCTTTCAATACCTAACTATTACTCAACAAGACATTGCCTTTGCAGTCAACTTTGTTAGCCAGTTTCTTTAATCTCCCCAGGATGCATATTATCAGGTCGTTACTTGTATCATTCACTATGTATGTGGTACCCTTTACTGTAATTTTCTCTTTCGACCAGCTACAAATCCGCTCCTAGTTTATGGTTAATCTAATGTTGATTGCCTTCACTGTCTAGAGACTCATTGCTCTACCTATGGTTGTGTTATTTTCCTCGGTGGAAACCTCGTATCTTGGAGCGTAAAAAAGTAGCCTACTGTCTCCTGATCTAGTTGTGAGTCTGAGTATCGCGATATGGCTATTACCGCTACTAAGATTTCTTATATGTGTAGCTTATTGAGGGATATTTGTATTCCCCCGTCCTCATCACCGCTGCTTTTGTGCGACAATAACAGTGCCGTATTTTTATCCTATAGTTCGATCGCTTACAAGCAGTCAAAACACATAGACACTGACTATCATTTTGTCTGTGAGCTTGTCTCCTCCAAAAAATTACTTAACATACATGTTCCTTCTTCACTACAGACTGATGATATCTTCACCAAGAGCCTCTCTCGTCCTCTCTTTGAATTTTTTTTGGTCCAAGCTGTGCGTGACTCCTATTCTCATACTTCGCTTGAAGGGTGGTGGTGGGGGGGGAATATGATAGTATGTTAAAATGTAGATCTCTTTAGAATACTAATGTGTATGCTAGAATCTAGATAGTCCTCTCTAGAATACGAATATGATAGTATGTTAAAATGTAGATCTCTCTAGAATACTAATGTGTATGCTAGAATCTAGATAGTTCTCTCTATTAGTCCTCTCTAGAATACTCTAGTGTACTGTATATTTACTTTTGTTCCCTCTGTATCTTTTGATAAATAGGTGATTCACTCCATGTACAAATCATTCATGAATCCCACACTAGTAGTTATTTTTTTATGGTTTTATCCTATATGTGACTTGTTTTTATCAAGGGCAATGAATTCACGACTCCATTTTTATGTGATTGCATGTTACAATTTGTCACTGCTTTTATAATATTGCATATGCTCTTCCACTTTCCGTAAATTGCATCCAAAACTGTAATATTTCATTACAATGCATGTTATTGTACTTTGTATATTTCAACTTAAATATTGTACTTTTTATAGAATATGTTAGTATTTTAATATCTAAAAACATTTTATTACATATTTAAATTATATTATATAATGTTTAAATTAAAAAAATAAAATGTATAAATTAAAAATTATGGTGATTGTTACTTAAATTTAGAGAAGATCTTTTTTTCTTCTAATACTTAGCCAGAGTAGCAACTAATTAACCTATTCCTAAGCCTAAGAAACCAAGGGTGAATAAAGTAGGCTAGTCTAATGGTTTGTGTGGGAATTCAATTCATAAAGGAATTTCTATTTAACAGGAAAATAAATCTCTAATTAAATTTGTGGGAAATACGAAAAGTTCGTTTGGTTGCACGTGAAAGAATATGTATTTCTTAGCGTTTATCTACATGGATGTTCTTTGGTTTACTTCATCTATTTCCTACAAAATTCAACTATAACTTTTTTTTCTTCAAAAATCTATATTTTCAACATTCATGTTAGAACATGACTTGAATCTTAATCCTTTTATGTTTTGAATTTATTATTGGGTAATTCCAATTCTGTTTAGGAATAGGATTAGACTAGTCTTATTCCATTTTGGTTTAGGATTCTG
>JAULKK010075816.1:0-18166 GCA_032355705.1 Rubia peregrina
TTACAAAATGAAGGATTTAGATATGAAAACCAAAAACGATTATCTAAACCCCATATGATGTAAACCTACCTAAATCTAGCAATATTCCAATAAAAAGATAACAAAAGACATGTTAAATGCTTAGGAAAATACATGCATTTGACATCTCATCAAACGCTTACCAGTGATACAAAATATGAGCACCGGTATCTCTAGGCTCCGGTGCTAATTGGATTCCATACCGGTGTTCAAAAAGCCATGACCATTTAAAGATTCTGGGCACCGGTATGTTGAAATACACACCGGTGCTCATTTATTTAGCATTGGGTGTCATTTTGGTACCGCTGCTTATTTTATTTTAGAATCTTCTTGTATTGTAGAACCAGCATAGCAATTCTTAGCACGGAATGTAATTGTTTGGTCAATTTTTTTAGCACCGGTATGAATTCAAAGCACCGGTTCATCAATTTGACAAATATGGATGAATTGTAGAACATGTAAGTATTATTTTTATCACTGGTGCTAGTATTATAAAAAAAAATTGAAATAGATATTTTAAATTTTTTTGCCCATCCCGGATCAAATATGGGAAAAATGAATTCAATAAATCCCACCGAACTTATTAAAAAAGAGTAAATTTGCTATTGAAAAAATGGAAACCACAATTGAAATAGAGAAAGCATAAAAAATTATTATTAATAAACTACTCCATCACTCATCCAAATCCAAATCTAAATCGCACACCGATCAATCAAATAAATTTCCTTGGGCATAAATGTTTGTCTTTGCATTTTTTGAGTAAACATTAACCCATGCCTCACACCATTTCTCCACCACCTCTTGAAGTTCATATGCGTTTTTTGACCTTTGGTTCTCTGGAAAAACCTGGAATTTGATTAAATGTTAGTTAGTAGGACGTGGTACTAAAAATGAAGGCAGGACCGTTGTTTTTTTAGTAGTTGTGGTACTTACGTCAACTAGATTCTTCGAAGTTGTCTTTAGGACAAGCGCTTCCAAGAATAGCATGACATAATAGTCACATTCCCAGCATTGTTTTCGATGCTAAGATAGAAAACAACAATTGTCAATGTTTAATCAGTATATAAAGAATAGAAAATTTATGAAGTACTTGTAAAATATTTTTGTGAAGGATATGAATATGTACGCTGATGTGTGCTATGTTCCATATTATTTTCCCTCTTATATTAATGACATAACTTTGAAGGGAAAATGAAGAATAATTGAATGGACAAAAATACCTAGAAATCAATTGGCTTCCGACGTAAACGGAGAAAATTATAGCACCAATCAACGTGACCAAGGTGAAAACATCATTCGTACCAGGAAAAGTGATGACGAGGAACCAATGTTTACTGCGTTAAATCTTAACAAATTAATATGTAGGGACCATGTTTACTAAACAGATAGTAATGGTAAAAGATTAAGAAAATCTGTCTGACCTCCTGAGGTGGGGTACCAAATACGTGTCAGTTTCAGATGCAATCATCGCCTCCCAGATGAGGCCAACCCAATTTTGATATCACTCTCTTCCATACTAGTGTCTAGCCTTCATGTGATTGAGACACATAATTGGATTCGAGCCATGTTTTTGTCCTCCGCTTTACTCATATATCCATGTCAAAGTACAAGTCAATTTAGGTCTCGAATCCGTGTGAAATCAGATTTGGAAAATTTGAAACTTATCACATCCACAAATCCATCTGCGTGTTCGAGATCCATGTCATGCTATGACAATTCCCAAGCTTGCTTCCGAACTCCAACATTTGCTCATATCTAGGCACCATTTGACAGGTCTGAAAAATGTGGATTTCGGAAACTTGGTAGAATACACAACCTTGCCTTTGCATTCATTTCCACCACCACTTCATTGCAATATTTGATGAACTTCTTCATCATTGGATAATCCGTCAATTTGTGTCTGTTTATAGTCTGCATGTGAAAAGTTTAAATAGAAGGCATTAAGTATATAAATTTTTTAATAATATAGTAACGTGGTATAAATGTAGTACAAGTTTCAGAGGCTTGAATGGTTTTTCCAACGTTTGCTTCCCCAGCCTGTAACTGGTCATAGAAATGGATGGATTTTCCAATGATGTATTTGTAAGCTGTTGCGCGTGACAGAAAAAAAATGTTATATTGCAATTAGGAATTGAACACTGGGTATATATATACGGTGAATGAATTATATAAACAGTTTTATATGGCCTGCTTTTATCTTTCTCACAGGCTCCAGTATGTTTTTTTCCGCTACCAAGGAAAAGTTCTCCTTTGGTGTCTTTATGAGCGGCATGAACTTCTTGTCGAAGTTCAGCCTGCTAGGGCGTGAGGCCTGCTCCGATTTTTTCTGGACCTCTCCCCGTTGGGCTCATTCTTGCGCTCTTGCGCCACCAAATCCTTACGCCTCATTTCTTCTCCTATCAGCTCAATCTGCCCTGCTGAAGTTTCCCACCCTTCCCTTCAGCTCATCAATTGTCATTGACGGGTTGAGGGTGCAGTCCCTCAACAACAACTCGTGTCTTAAGCCATTCACAAAAGTGTCAAGCAGGAACTAATTGCTTCTTTCTTCAACCTGGTTACCTTGTCCTTGAACTTTTCCCAGTACTGAGACAGAGTCTCTCCTGACCGTTGTCTAACTGCCAGCAGCTCCGACCTGGTTTTCTGAAATTTTATCTTCTGCATGAAGCATGCCAGGAATCTATGCTCCAGCTGACTGAAGCTATCAATGGATCATTCTCTATGTTTTTTAACCACACCCTCGTTGATGATGTGAAAGTGGTTGCAAACACTTTGCACCATACAGCTTGCAGAATTGGGTATGTGGCCATGTTGGTGGAAAAAGTATGCAGATAATCTTCTGGGTCGGTCTCGTTGTAATACTACCTTGGGCTTAGGGGTACCTTCAGCTTCCATTGTGTACAGATCATCTTTGTGAATGGGGTTCCCCTTCCCCCCCTCTCCGGGTATTTTTTTCCTTCTCCAGCTTCCTCCAATCCTTCTCCCATTTTCTTTGATTTAAGGTGTGATACGCCCGATCCCATTCATATTCGGCCATGGGGAGGGAGCATTCTATTTTTTTTCATCATGGGCTTCTTTGAGGACAGCACCACGGTTTTCTTGTTTCTTGACATGATGTGACTTCCTTTCTCCTCCCTAGAGCTGACTTCCTGGTCCGTTGGTTCCTGGAAAAGTTTCACCGACTTTATGATAGGTCGATGCCCGCTTAGACTCTGTGCCTCTCTGGCTTTCTCTATGTCTTCCATCTCTTTAAGCTTTCTAATCATCTCCCTCTGCGAGACCGTAATGGTCTGCAAGATTTCCGTGTTATTAGCCAGTTTGGCAAATTTCCGAAGCCGATTCCTTTCTCCTGCAGTGTGAGAGTGGGTTCCTCCTCCGAATGTGTGACGTCTCCCACTGTGATGTTGCTGCGTATGTCTTCGACTATCGTTCGTCCTTCCATGATGCTTTTCGAGTAGCGTGGATGCTATGAATGAAGCGTTCCCCACAAACGTCGCCAATGTTAAGTCTAAATTTGGTAATGCTTTGGATCACGGCCCAAGCTCCTTGCTCTGATGGAAAACCTATAAGACAGAAAGACAAAGGCCAGGTGGGCAGGCGCAAGGTCATGCCTGCTCCAACGATCAAGTCAAACGAGGGAGTCATTCTGGAGTTTCTACGAAACGTGTCTGAGAAGTTGGGTAAGTGACTATACCTTTTCCAAGTTGCATAAGTTGGTGGTTTGATGGGACAGCGTTGGTCACATCATCCTTTGTCCACTAGCTCCTCGTAGTCGGACCCATGTGTGCAAGTAAAAAATGAGAGTTGGGCTTATCACGCCTTCTTCTCGTGTTAGACCTTTGGCCCATATCTCATAAGGTATCAATTCCATTTATTATTTTCCCATTATTGTTGAATGATTTTCAAAAAAATAAATCAATCACAATATATCATTTGATAAAAGAGATCCAAAAATGAACTCTTTGGTCTAAATTTCTTATTGAATGTCCTGCTAACCTCAAAAGGTGTCCTTAATTTCATGCCATACTTTTCCCGACTTGAATTTACTTTATTTTTATATTTAGCGAAAAACTCTACAGGGATTTACTCACTGACATTTCCTTTCACACCAACTATCTCTGACTCCTATTCTGTCCAACCTACCATATTTTTTTATTAACGATTTACTTCTATTTTTAGTTTCATTTGCAAATGAAATGTAAAAAATATAAGTTCATCTCTAAAATTTAAATTGTAAATTAGAAGAAATCAAGATAAATATTTTGGATTGCATTTATGGGGTCATAAACGTATAACTACTGCATGTTGCATGATAAATTTTAATATTGCAACTAAAATATTTTACTTCTTCATAATTATAATTCAACTCTGTCTTTTCATATTCTAATAAAAGGACATTTTTTCCAAAATTTTGTCAAAAATATACTCCCTCCCTCCCTCCGTCCTCCTATTATTGTTATACATGTCTTATTTGGTGTCTCTTTATTAATGTCTTACTTCCATTTTTGATAAAAAAAATTGAATGTGAAAAAATGAAATAGTTTATTGTTAACAAACTATTTTTATGCTATTTCAATAAAAAAGTTTTAAAAATATTTTTTGTGGTAAGATAGTTATAGAGGAGCGAAAAAAATATATGATTTTTTATCCACGAATTATTTTAAATAATATTTCAATGACTTTTAAGAAAAAAATTTGTGATAAAATAGCTATAAAGGGACGAAAGAAGCACACTTTACTTCACTCGTCATTTCTTACTTTCACAAAAAATCTTACATTTTAATTTATTAAGACACTTGACAACGCACGTATTCTTATTTTAGACCAACGAACTGTTAACGAAATTATTTTATAATTGATGTAACTAATGAGATTATTTTATAATCAATTTTACGCATTTATGAATGTGTTGATATAACTCTATAAGTTTTAAGAATGTGCTAATATAACTCTATCAGTTTTCATAATGTGCTGATATAACCCTACCTATTACGGCGGCGGTGCAGCAGCTGTCAAGCGGTGGTCGGGCGGCGATCGGGCGAACTATAAGGGTAAATTTGTCAACTCAAATTCATATTTTAACACTAAGGGTATTTTGGACATTTTACATACAGTCAACGCTGGAAAATGGGAGTCAATGCCGGAAATGGGGTCTGAGGGTTATATTGGCACTTACATTAACTAGTTATGGTTATTTTTGCTCTGAGAGTTATATTGACACTTATGTCAAGTAGGTAGGGTTATAAAAGAACTTTTTTCATAAATTTATTCAGCCATTCAGGGGAAAACATGGAAGAATGTATTCTATGTACGCGTTGTGGAGTAGTATACAGGGAAATCTTATATTTCTTAAATAATATTAAAGAATAATACTATTATTTGAATATTACTTGGAATTGTAATTAAATTAGATTTCTTTTTTTCCTTTTCTATATAGGTCTTTGTACTTCTACATTATGTACCCATATTTTCTACATAATATTAGAGAATAAAATCCTGAAAACCTAAGAAAATTTTCCGCGGCTCTCGAGTTGCCACCGCCGCCGTCTTCAGCCGCTCATCCCTTCACGCATCGTCGGATTCCCGATGCTGCTCGCTATTTTTCCGCCAATCTCCGCCACCAGCACAAGTTTCCATGATCGTCTGCCAATCCATAGTGCCTGCGTGTGACAGCTCACGTGCCGATCCGACTCCGATGTGCCGCCGCCGTGATTCTCAAGCGCCGTTGCGCCTCTTCCTACCCAATTTTCCATTCCGCTAGCAACTCCTGGTCGTCGCCGATCTGCGTGATTTGCTGCAATGTCTGATCTCACCTCTGGTTTTGGTCTCGATGCCGCTGAGGAAGCCCTCATCGGCATCGCTGCTGAAGTTGTGGCTAACAAGCTATAGAATCTCAATGCCACCGACATGATTGCAATTTTACTCAAGCAGTTGCAATTATAATCTGTCCTAGGGGATCCATACCTGCTAGTCGATCTATGAATTCTCCCTACTGCCATGGAAATTCTGAAGGCCCCGATTTGTCAATCTGTCCCGTCATACTGAAAGTTGAAGAAAATTATCTTGAATGGTTTACTGCAATTTGTAGCTTATGCTTGCCAAAAAAAGAAGCTTGGTTGTATTGATGGAACCATTACCAAATCCCCGGATAATCATCCTGATGCAGATGATTGGCATGGAGTTAATGTTATCCTTGTATGTTGGATCTTACAGATTCTAGATCCACCAATGCGTTCTTCTACCAGTTATTTTGCCAAATTTAAGGAATTGTGGGATGATCTTAAAGCACAATTTACACTTGTGAATGGTCTGAAACTTCTACATATGTGTGAAAATATAAAGAACTGTCGGTAGAATGGTCAAACTGTTGCCCTTTATTTTGGCAAACTGAAGAAACTGTTTGGTGATTACAACTCACTTCGACCTTCTTTAGTTTTCACCTGTGAAACATGTAAACCACTATGCACATGTAACCATGATGCTAATTCCTTCCAAGAACATGAGAAAGATATGATCTATCAATTTCTCCTCGATCTTGATGAAGGCTATCACACTTTGCGATCCAACATCATGACCACTGATCTTTTGTTACATGTCATGCACGTATATGCTTTTATTGCTCAGGAGGAAAATCATAAAGCCGTCATTCAGTCTCCCGAGCCTGCAACTGACGCTATGGCATATATTGTACGACACCCACCACCATCTTCAGGTTCTTCGACAGTTTCTCTCACTTCAGCTAATCGAAAGAATCTCACATGTACGTATTGTCATCGCAAGAGTCATGACAAAGATACATGTTTCAAGCTCAAAGGTATTCCAGATTGATTCAAGGAATTGAACCAGAAAACCAACAGTGCAAGGAAGCCGACACTGGCTCCATCAAATACCTCCGCTGGAATGGCACACCGGCTTCCGGTCCTTGCCCACCTCCACCGCCATTTTCCAGAGCTATTGTGTCGCCGCCAGCTCATGCGACAGCGGCCGCTCATCGTGCACCTGCACGGTCTGATTTTGGTCCTGCTCTGTCTGATAACCAATGGAGTATGACCCTACATTTATTTAATCAGTTAAATACAATAGGTGACCATGGGTCAAGTAAGTCTACTTTACCTTCGATTCTTGATTCGGGAGCCTCATATCATATGACTGCAGACAAGGGTTCCCTTATTGATATTATGACTGCTATTAAGTTTGTGAATGTTATACTACCTAATAGATATGTGTTATCCACTACACAATATGGTTCTATTTGCTTTGGAGATGCTATTCTTACTCATATGCTCTACATACCTACTTTGCAATGCCATTTATTATCATCCTCTAGATTTTTATTTTCCTTAAAATGTCTAGCTTTATTAACTTAAAATTATTGGATTTTACTATAAAATCAGTACAAGAATTGTGATTGTCGTGGGTGAATATGGGGGTTCATTGGCTTCGTCTGCTAGATAGGAATGTTCGTCCTCATAGCTTGCATTCTATTTCGACAGTTGCTTCACTTTCATCTTCTGATTTATGGCATCAGCGTCTTGGGCATCCTTCCTCTACGGTGTTGTCTTCTATTTCTACTCTTGGTCTTAGCACAATAATATTTATGTTCCTTGCTCTGTATGTCATAGGGTAAAACAGACTAGACATAGTTTTTCATTGAGCTCTTAGAATTTTAGGTTTTTGTTTGAATTAATACATTGTGATGTTTTGGGTCCTTATAGAACACAATTTTCTAGTGGTGCATTTTATTTTTTAACAATAGTTGATGAATATTCTTGAGTTGTTTGGGTTTATTTATTAGTTGCAAAGTCAGATGTAGCTTCTAGATTTATTAAGTTTTGTGGTTTGATGAAGAACCAGTTTGGGCGCACAGTTCAACGTGTTCGTGATGAAAATGGAACATAATTTCTTCCTTTGAAATCATACTTTGCTAAATCTGGGATTATCTTTGAGACATCTATAGTTCATACACCACAACAGAATAGTCGTGCTGAGGGCATGCTTGTTAGATGTGGCTTGTGCTTCGCGCTTTCAAGCTAATCTTCCGATTTAATCATGGGGAGAATGTGTTCTTACAGTTGAACATTTAATTAACCGGTCACCAACAAATCAACTTAATGGTCGCACACCATTTGATTTACTCTACGGACGCATCCCAAATTACAATCTTTCGAGCGTTTTTGGATGTTTGTGTTTTGCTTCCTATGTTCCCAGATACCGTGACAAATTTTCTCCAAGAAACCGCAAATGTCTGTTTCTTTGGTATCCTTTCGAAAACAAAGGCTATCGTCTTTATGACTTGATATCCCGTACTTTCTTCAAAAGGTAAGATGCTGATTGTTATGAAGACCAGTTTCCATATGATGTGCCCCCGTATCTATCCATACAAACTGACACCGCCACCACTTCACCGCCAGTTTTACTGCTGCCAACGTCGGACCCTTCATTATCGCCAGCCACCTTACTGCCGGCAGAACCAGTAATATAGGCGTCGTCCACCGGTAAGCCTCATGCGTTCCACGTACCGCAGACAACCCCCGAGCATGCGCTCCACGCTTCTCCTGAAGCAGCTCCAACCAGTCCTTCGCCGACTAGTACTTTGGTGCCTCCTCCGCCTGACTCGCCTCCGTCACTTGCTTCACTGGTTATGTCCCCAGTGCTGCCACCTACAACTTAGTTGCCTAATGTACAAAAGAGTGTTCATGATCGTCGACCTCCTACTTATTTGGAAGATTATGTATGATTTTGTGCTGATAATAATAACACCCCCACTGCTACGATCACACCTCCGTCGTTACAATCCTCGGGTGTTCTCTATCCTTTAACTAATTTTGTAAATTACGATAAATTTTCTAGTACATAAATTTTAGTTCAGATCCCACTACTTACTCTGAGGCATAGAAGCATACTCGTTGGTGTGATGTTATGGGTGATGAGATTAATGCTCTTAAGCGCAATAATATATGTACTTTGGCTCATCTACCTCTGGATAAGACTGTAATTGGATGCAAATGGGTGTACCGTACCAAGTTCAAGTCTGATGGTACTATTGAATGTCATAAAGCTCATCTAGTGTTCTGGGTAATCGTCAGAAAAAAGGAATTGACTATACTGAAACATTTGCCCCTATTACAAAAATGAGTTTGGTTCACCTATTTTTATCAGCTGCAGTCATTCATGGTTGGGAACTTCATCAGATGGATGTGCATAATGCTTTTCTACATGATGATTTTCATGAAGAGGTGTCCATGTGTCCTCCACCTGACTATCCGGCGCCCTCTGATAAGGTATGTCGCCTTCATAAATCTCTTTATGGTCTTCTGCAAGCTTCTCACAATTGGTTTGCCAAGTTGGCCCAGGCTTTACTTGCATTTAGTTTTGTTCAGAGCGAGACAAATCATTCTCTATTTTATTTCACTCGCGACTCAGTTTCTTTGCATGTCCTTGTCTACATGGATGATTTGGTCGTTGTTGGTAGCTCTTCGTATCTTTGAATTCAATAAATACTTGAGCTCTAGTTCTCATATGAAGGATTTTGGTACACTTAAGTATTTCTTGGGTATGGAGATTGCTAGAATACTGGGTGGGATGTTTCTGTCACAACGGAAATATGCCTTGGATATCTTATTTGACGCAGGTTTATCGGCTTCTAAGATGACTGATTCTCCTATGGAGCAACAACATGATCTTACAAAAGTTAAAAGCCCCCCTTATGATGATCCTGAGCAGTATCAATGCATGGTTGGTTGTCTCATTTCCGTGACCATCACTCGTTCTGAGCTTAGTTATTCTGTTCATACTATTGCTCAGTTTATAAAGTCTCCTTGTGTTCCTCACTGGCTAGCTACTATTCGAGTTCTTCACTACTTGAAGAGTCATCTTTGTCAAGGTTTATTTCTCTCTTCATGTAGTTCGTTACAGCTAACTGCTTATTGTAATTCTGATTGGGCTGCATGTTTCATTACACGACGCTCTCTTTCTAGGTACTTTGTGACAATTGGTGATTCTCCTATTTCATGGTGAACCAAGAAGCAACCTACAGTTTCTCATTCTTCTGCTAAAGTGGAGTATCGTGCTATGGCTATTACTTGTTGTGAGTTGTTGTGGCTTAAGTATTTGCTTCGGGACTTAGGTGGTGTACATTCTGCTCCTATGCGACTATTTTGTGACAGTCAATCTGATCTTCACATTGTGGCAAATACGGTGCTCCATGAATGTACGAAGCATATAAATGTTGATTGTCATTTCGTCTGTGATCTTGTACAGTCTGGTACTCTTATTACTCATCATATCTGCACCTATGATCAACCTCCGGAATTGTTCACCAAAGCTTTCGAATAGGATCAATTTCATTCATTACATGGCAAGTAGGGCATTTCTGATTCTCGTGCTCCAACTTGAGGAGGAGAATTAAGGAATAGTAATATTATGTGAATATTACTTGGAATTGTAATTAGATTAGATTTCCTTTTCCCTTTCTGTATAGGTCTTTGTACCTCTATATAATGTACCGTGGAGTATGAATACAAATACACATTATCACCCTTACTTTCTACAATAAATTAATGAATATATTACTTTACTTTTAATTTATAAATTATTTTTTTAAAGTTAAAATATATAATATATAAGGTATGTTTGAATATGAAAATTTTTTTATATAAAAAGTATATTATTAACATTTTAAAATAATTTATATAAATTTAAGTATTTAGTATTTAATTTAATAAATAAAGTACGTATAAGTGAAAAAAATAAAGTAAACTATTCATAATTTAATAATGAACCACCTATCAAGAGAACTCCTCAAATATGAGTTCTAACTTTCCAAATACAGTACTACTATTCGAGTAATTTCATGTGACTGAAACTTAATTCGTAATTTACCTCTTAGAAAAACTAATTATACTGACATCCATTTTTTAACCATAAAATACAACTTCACAAATGTATAAAAAGTGAGCATTAATGAAACCAAATGAGATCGAGTACATTGCAATAAGCTTCATCTCAATTATCGGGAACTCGTGTACATCCTCAGCTAATGTCGAGTTCCTAGAATTTTTCCTTGGGTTTAGAAGGAGGTCTTGGAGGTTTCAACTCCTTGCCACACTCCACAACTCGCTACATGTTAGTGGTAAAATATAAAAACAAAAACAATCCACTATAGGAAATGTAACACTAACATCATGCAAGGCATTAGAGTCGTCAACATTTTCATCAAGGTTAAAGCTCACTATATGTGTTCTCTCATCAACCATGCAAAGACTCTCATAATCATCACTCATGGAAGACTCTTCAAATTGATCAAATTCATCATAAATGCTTACACCACTGCATGCAAGAGAAGAATTAGAGGATCCATGATTAGGTTTATAAATTTGAAAACTAACTCTATTTATGGCATCTTCTAGGGTCAAGGTTCTTAGGTTGACATCTATTTTGGTCCTCGATGTCTTTAAAAATGTTCTCCCCAATAAGATTGAGGGTGAACGTCCATCGTGCAACATATCGAGGACATAGAAGTCTGTCAGACAAACTAACTTGCTGACCCTACCATCACATCCTTAACTATACCCCTAGGACTAGTTTGAGAGTGATCAACTAATTAATTGGACAACTACCGTAGTCTCCCTAAGCTCTCCCAAATCAAGAGTTTCATAAAAGCTCTAGGGAATGATATTTATGGAGGCTCCAAGATTAATTGTAGCATCTTTGACCAGCTTACCTACTATAAATAGATAGGAATGGAAAACATACTGGGATCATAACATTTCTTAGGTAGGTTTCTATGAGATAATGTGGCAATTCCCTTATTTTCACTTTTCCTACCTTTTTTTATAGGTTTAGGCCTCTTCTTTGTACATGCATTATTTAGAAATTTAAAATAACCAAAGAGATGTTAAATGCTAAGTAAAATACATGCATTTTATGTCTCATCAGGGTTATTCACACCCTCTTACAAAATGTATTAATTTTCCCTTGGAAAATGCTCTAAAATATATTTTTCGTGTCAAAAATCAGTTCTGAACTCGAAACATGTATTTCGAACTTGTAAGATGTTTGTCTTAGTTAATGAAAAGCAAGGAAAGGCTTCCGAGTTCAAAACCTGAACACGTATTTTAAAAATAATCAAGCCATTCGAATAAAAAATTAGAACCCAATTTCAGATTAAGTAAACAAACCCCCCAAATCCCTCAATTCAAATTCCAAGCAAAAATCAAAATCCATCCAGCAATGGGAAGGCCACGGGGAAGTAGTCTGCAAGCTAGTGACCAAAGTCATCACCTACTTGTCGAGGACCGGCATTCAGAAAAATTCTTCAACAAAACCCCTGAGCAGAGGTATGTTGATTTCTCGTGTATGAAGTTTACTAATCCTAAGGTGATTAGGGGTTGGAGATATTGAATATTTGTGCTTAGGATACTTTATTTTTTTAAAAATTAAATATCAACACCTGGAGAAATTGCTATGCTTACATAAGAATGTTTACATTGATGGGGTTATTCAGTTCTATGCAAATTTAGGCCAGAGTAGTAATAACCTGATGTCACAAAGGTTAATGTAGAAACAATTGTGATAACAAAGTACATGATTAATAAAGTCTTAGGTTGCTCCTATGTTGATTTGGATAAATTGAGGCACAATGATCCCAATGGTCCATTAGATATATCATCAGCAAAGCTAGTCAAGCATGACGGAAGCGAAGCAATGACAAGGAAGTACTTACATTGGACAGGGGATACAGCTGGTCAACCAGAATTATATGATTTTTGGTGTGTTGACTATAGAACAGCAGCACTTTATGAGTTGGTTTGCTTAAATGTTTTTTCGACAGGGGGGTTGGTACTTGGGAGCCGACGATAGGGAAATTAATACTCTTCTATTACATAATTGAAAGGGTTAAGATAAACTCGGGCTACACCATCTTCCACAATATGTTAAAGGCAGGGAGGACCAAGAAGAAAGATCTCCCATACAGTTGATTGATTACCAATTTGACCAAGGAAGCTGAGGTACAGCCTGTGGATCGACCCATGTGATTGGATAATTGAGATCATAGTTGGTTCCATCATAAGCTGCTAAAGTTGGGTGTTGATGACAAATGGGAGCACCGCTTAATCCTTGGACAGGTGGCAAACATTGCTAAGAGATCATAAGAAGCGGTGATGAGACACTAGAAGCATGTGTTTCTAATGTATTTAGTACATGCGATTGGAGGTTTAATATCATAGTTGGTTCCATTATAAGCTGCTAAAGTTGGGTGTTGATGACAAATGAGAGCACTGCCCAATCCTTGGACATGTGGCAAACAGTGCAAAGAGATCACAAAAAGTGATGATGAGACACTAGAATCATGTGTTTCGAATGTATTTAGCACATCTTTTAGTAGCTTTTGTATGGTAGATTCTAGGTTTAAGTGAGTTTACATTACTAGGGGTTTAGATGGTCATTTTTTTACTTAAATACCTCGCTTTTAGCTTATTTATATCTAATGGATAATATGTCCTTACAAGCATCTAGATACTATTTTGTGAGATTATTTATAGATTGTTCGTAAGCACTTCAGAGTATCTTAATGAAGGCCATTTGTGAGAATGGTAGAAGATAGTTGAAGGCAATTTTCAAGAATGGCAGTAGACCAAAGGCCACGCGCTCAATTGTGGTAGTAGATGGGATGCGTTGAAGAAAAGAGTCAAACTACGGAAGGAATAGAATACTTGCATGGTCCGTGTACATTTACATGGTCCGTTCCAAACAAGTAGCTTTTGAGACTAATTCCCAGTGTGGGACATGTGCTTTTTCACCGCCCGTGCCTCTATATGGTAAAGACCAGGACCTGCAGTCCATGCCCATGTCCTATTGCATGGCCACGCCATTAAAACCTAAAGACGACGACTCAAGACGGTGGCCCTAGAGAATTTGCATGGGCTGTGCCGCTCAGACCACTAAGAACACTCTCTAGTCGTTGGCCCGCGTGACTTTGCGCCAACTGCAAAATCAGATTGACCGAGGAACGCCTCTAGTCCGCGACCCATGCACTTTTGTACTGGCCGGGTACTATTGCACATCCCTTGCCAACATTGCTACTAGGGTTTCCCTTTTTGTTTAGGCTTATCTAAGGCCCATTTCTACCTGCTATAAAAGAGGCACTAGTCTACAAGGATTTGAGGAGTTGTAATTTCATTTTCCTAGTTTCAAGAGTAGGTATAGAGATAAAGAGACTAACTCTTTTCTTCTCATTTACTATTTCCTAGTTTATGCATATGCCATTGAATCCAGTAATTGAATTGGGTTCAATGTCCATTGAGTTGTCTAATTTCTTGATGATTTTATTTGTGTGCATGGCTAGATGATGATTTTTTCATATTCTAGATCTTCCTATCTTTTATGTCTATGAATATTCAGGTTTGACTTGTGCTTATTATTCTTGTAAGATGTATGTTAAGTATATTCAATGATGCACCGTAGTTTCATACGTGATATGTTATCGTGTT
Source organism: Rubia peregrina (assembly GCA_032355705.1). Lineage (NCBI taxonomy): Eukaryota > Viridiplantae > Streptophyta > Magnoliopsida > Gentianales > Rubiaceae > Rubia > Rubia peregrina. The sequence goes on from JAULKK010075816.1 coordinate 14,508, forward strand.
AGGCTTGTTTGCTACCTTGAGAGTGTTAGGTTAGGCCTATTTTAGGTTTGTGAGTACCGGTGATGTGAGTGTATGCATGTATGATCGAGAGTACTTTTCCAACCATTAGATCCTAACTTGATTGGATCATCATTTAATAATGTTCATGTTAGGGATGAGATCCCTAACGGGGGTGTAAAAACCCTCGGTGTACCCAGATATAATGAGCATGATAGTTTGTAGAAACTAGGGTTGTCGCGTAGTGACCATCATCGCTTCAACACTAGAGTCATCATGAGATGCCGATTCCTTTACCTCTATAGGTACAGGGAAAAGCATCCATAGTGGAGTTCCCGGGATGAATTTGTCTTACTCTCATACCTAATGGTTGCTACGTACGTAAGGAGACTGCTCAGATACTTAATCCTTTAAGCGGGGGCACGTTAGCATTGGGAGTGAGTTTTACGGGAAAGGAATTGAGGTATCCAAAAGTGTTATCGAAGTGCCTTCTCTAATGACGGAGGTGGTGGTGATAGCCTATAAGATGCCGATGAACCTTTGTGTGACGGAAATTAGAAATGACTGACTATCATCCACACTATGTGACATAGGCATGAGATATGTTTATATGTCTTATATGTGATAGACTCTAGGATCAAAATCATTCATCATTCATGTTACACAAATATCCCCAAGGCTATTTTAATATAGTTTAATCTCTCTGATTTGCATAATTAGTAGTTTTTAGATGAAATCCCCCAATCTATGTTTTTAGCACTAGCTATTCCTGACACATAATCAGAGTGATGACCGATTGTGAATTGTGTTTAGTTAACTCTTAGATTTTAGCATCTCTGTGGATGACCCTGGACTTGCCACTAGCTACTTGCTAGTAGTTGGTTGTAATCATACGGGAGCAACATATAAATATTATCTTTGATCTCCCAACACTCCGCATGTTAATTCAATAAAAAAAATTAACGACCCTGCAGAATGCAAATCAAATTTTGGTGCCGTTGTCGGGGATGTTTGTTTAAATTTTACTGTTAGCTTGCATGACTAGTTGGTATTAGTAGTTAGTGTTTTTGTCTATATCCTTTTTGTGTGTTTGTTATTTTCCAGAATATGTATTGTTTGAGTTCTTGGTGTAAACCGAGAACCCTTAAATTGCGATTCCAAATTTTGTGACTTTTCTTTGTTTTGATTTTATTGAAAAACAAATGTGGAGAGTAGAAGCTCAACGAGTGAGATTTTTTAGGATATATTATTACAACCACCCAATGAATTCTTGCTCTTTGTTAAGAGAATATGAGAAAGCGGTAGACGTTATCGGTTTACAAGGCTGATGGGATCGAGAATGGTACCCATACCATGATTCTCTCAATTCAGGATTGAGTTAAAACTTGAATTTATGGAATCGGGATGGGAACCAACACTTTGAGTTAGATAGTTGGCATTCCCCAACTTATATAATTCCCCAAAACCAATCCCTAGGGTTAGTTCCCAAGTCTACATATGAGGAAATTCTTGAAGCCTTGGTTAATTTTGGTAGAACTAATGATTCGCTCCAATCACACGTGCATGGCCACATTAGAGATTTGGGAACTCAACTATCGTCAAGCATTGAGAGAGTTGAAGGGAAAGTGAGTGATTTGATGGGAAAGGTGAGCCAACTAGTTAGAAAAAGCCAGAGAATGGATGAAGAAACACTGCCACCCCCATTCTCTGGATGGGTCGGAGAATAGGCAAGGAGTTAAGCACAACAAGGAGCCTTCGGAGATCCTTGGACATTGTGAGGTTTGTCTTCCTATCTTTGATACTATTAATCATATGCCTAAATGTGCCAAATTTTTGAAAGAATTATGTGCTCTGGAGTATGACTTTAAGCATACATTGGTAGATCAAACTAGTGATCACCCCACTTTCCTTGTGCAAAGAGGTCTTCCTCTAAATGCAATGACCCCGGTGTGTTCACCATCCCTTGCATGATAAAAGGAACATTGATAAAAGATATCATGAGAGATTTAGGAGCTTCCATTAATTTCATCCCATATTCTTTGTATAATTCATTGAACCTTGGTAAATTGCTGACACCGGAGTGGTAGTTCAATTAGCCAATCGCTCCACTATGTACCTGAGAGGTATCATGGAGAATGTGATGGTTAAAGTAAATGAACTAACATTTCCGATGGATTTTTATATCTTAGATATGGAGAATGAAAAGGATACCATAACTATACTTTTAGGTAGGACTCTCTTGAAATCTTCTAGGGCTAAAATAGACGTACATACCGGGAGGTTAAGTTTAGGATCAGGTAAAGACATTATCGAGTTTAACATGTACGAAAGCATGAATTGTGTTTTTGATGAGTCTCCTTCACATGTGGTTGATGTTATAGATGAAATTGTGCAAGAACATTTTGATGGTAGCATGATTGTAGCTTTAGAGAATAATCCCATTAATATTGCATGTTTTAATTCTCTAAATGCTAGCTTAGTAGAAAGTATGAGGGAGGTTAATCTCCACATTGAGACATATAGAACGCTCCCCAAGAATCTAGATTAACTAGTGGTGCCCGAAACCAAACATTCAATAGAGAAACCACCAGCGGTTGAACTTAAACCTTTACCCAAAAAGTTGAAATATGGTTTTTTAAGCGGAGGAGATACATTACCGGTGATCATTTCTATAGGCTCACTAGTGACCAAGAGGTTAAATTGGTTGAGGTGCTTAAGAAGTTTAAGGGAGTTATAGGTTGGAACTTAGCCGATATAAAAAAACATAAGTTCCTCAACTTGTATGCACCACATACTTTTAGAGGAGGGTTCAAAACCAGTACGGAAACCTCAACGGCGGTTAAACCCACCAATGATGGAAGTATTTAAGGGTGAAGTACTTAAGCTACTTAAGGCCGGGGTGAAATTTACCCTATCTCTAATAGTGCTTGGGTGAGTCCCACCCAAGTGGTGCAAAAAAAAGAGTGGGGTAACGGTGGTAGAGAACAAGGATGGGGACTTGGTACCACCTCGTATTCAAAACAGGTGGCGAGTATGCATTGTTTATTGCCTCCTAAAAGCGGTAACTCACAAGGACCATTTTCCTCTACCCTTCATTGATCAGATGCTAGAGAGGTTGGCCAGTCACGCGTATTATTTCTTCCTTAATGGCTATTCGGGATATTTTCAAATAACCATCGACCTTGAGGACCAAGAAACCACCACCTTCACATACTCTTTTGGAACTTTTGCTCATAGGCGCGTGTTATTTGGTCTTTTCAATACTCTGGATACCTTCCAAAGATGTATGGTTAGCATCTTCTTGGAGCTCATTGAAAGCTTTGTAGAAGTCTTTAGGGACAATTTTTACCATCCATGGAGACTCCTTCGATAGTTTCCTACATCATCTAGCACTAGTGCTAGAAAGGTGTATTGACACAAACCTCGTAAGGTCTAAAAATGGATAAGGTCAATGTGGACACAACTAAATCCTTACCCAAGCCCGCTAGTGTTAAGAATATTAGGTCATTCTTAGGACACATCGGGTTCTACCAGCGTTTCATTAAGGATTTCTCTAAGATCTCATATCCTTTATGATTTTTTTGAAAAGAGATGTGGAGTTCATTGTTGAGGGGATAGTAGGAGAGTATTTGATACTTAAAAAGCAATGCTTTTGACCACCC
>JAULKK010075924.1:0-18165 GCA_032355705.1 Rubia peregrina
TAATTTTTAAAAAAGAAAATGGGGTAAAATTGTAAATGGATCAAAACGGATCGATTTGGGTCAAAATCCGACCCAATCCGTTTTGACCCAACCCACATCGACCCAAATGGGACATTGACCCGACCCGACCCACAAAACGGGCTGGGTCGGGCAATTTGAACACCTCTAAATTGTAGCATTCTTTTATTGAAAATCTAGCTAGTTATGTACTCCCTTTGTCCCAACTAGATTTGCACTGAAATTATTATCACGTTATTCAAGAAACATGTTTGACCATTAATAAGTTTACCTATGTAAAATAACGATAAATAAAACGTTGTTATTTAGAAATGACTTGTTACGACGAATGGAACAATATCATGTACAATAATATTGTTGTTCATAAATTCATTCAAATATGCAATCAAACTTTGATAGAAATAGTGTAAAAAAAAGAAGTAAAAGTGCAAATAGAGTTGGGACGGAGGGAGTAAGGTCTTTGAATTGTATGTTTATGAAAATATAGTTAGGCCCGTCAAACGGGTTGGGTCACCCAATGGATAACCGTTATCTATCTACTATTTTCACATATTGGATAATGAATCATTGGGTTAATAAATATAAATGGGTTTTAATTATTGGGTTGAGTTGGGTTGCATAGTAGGTTACCCGTTGGATAATTTTGGGTCGGGTCGGGTTGGATAACGGGTGACCCGTGGATAATTTCTTATAATAAGACAACAATTTTTTTACAAGTTGAGTTAAAACTTCATTAAATTAGGTATACTGATAAATGACCCGTTGGGTCAAAACCAAATGACCTGTTGGATAAAGTCATTTAGTTGGGTTGTAAACGAATCGAACTGTACATCATGGGGAGCGGTGTACACGAACCAAACTATTCTGGTGTAAACGAATAAAACTTTTTGCGAATACTTTGGTCAAATCTAGACTTGAATTCCAATTTGATCGAGCTCGTACAATATTCGAATTTGAGCTCGTACGATATTCGAGTTTGAGCTCGTACAATATTCGAGCTCGACCTCGTACAATATTTGATCTTGATCTCGAACTCGTGAACATTTTTGGTGTAAGCGAAGCAAACTATTTACGAACAGCTCGGTCAAATCTCGACTTAAATTCCAATTTGATTGAGCTCATACAATATTCAAATTTGAGCTCGTACAGTATTCGAGTTCGAACTCGTACATTATTCGAGTTCAAGTTCATACAGTAGTCGAGCTCGTGCTCGCACAGTATTCGAGCTCGAGCTTGTACAGTATTCGAGCTCGATCTTGAACTCGTGAGCAGTTCTGGTGTAAGCGGAGGAAACTGTTTGCGAACAGTTCGGTCAAATCTCGACTTGAATTCCATTTTGATCGAACTCGTACAATATTCAAGGTCGTACAATATTCAGTTCGAGCTCGTAGAGTATTCAAGTTCGTACAGTATTCAATTCGATCTCGTACAGTATTCAACTCGAGCTCGTACAGTATTCGGTTCGAGCTCGTACAGTATTCGGTTCGAGCTCGTACAATATTTCGTTCGGACTCGTACAATATTCCGTTCAAACTCATACAGTATTCGAGTTCGAGCTCGAATTCAAATAATATTGTTCATTAATTTCGTCGAGTTTACAGAGCTAAAATATTATATATAATTATATTTTTTTAATATAATATAACATAATGTAAGTAATATAATAAATTTATTCCTGGTTTGAATTCGAGATCGAACTAAGATTTAAAAGATTTGATCAAACTCGAGATGTTTTAAATTAGTCGAGATGAAACTAAGAATTATTCAATCTCGGTCCAATTCGACAACTTGGGCCTGGTACACGACCCGATAACCCTGATTAAAATTTCTAAATATGACTAACCCCAACTTATAACCCATCCCTAGTAGCTCAAGGTTGAAAGCCAAATCGACTAACTCGAGGCAAAGGAAGAAGAATATAGGATGAAAAGGTTGAATGATAACTTATTGGGTTAATTGCATAATGACCCATTGGATAATGACTTATTGGATAATATATTTTAATCCATTGGGTCATGTGAGTTATCTCATGGGTTATCCATTTAATGACCCAATCCATTATGATCCAATCCATTAAGACTCAATCCATTATGATCCAATCCATTAAGACCCATTAATAAATGAGTTAATTGGATAATGACACATTGAATAATGGGTTAATTGGATAATGATCCAATGGATAATGGGTTAATTGAGTTTGGATAATGGGTTTATCCAATTAATCCATTTGACGGGCCTAAATATAGTGGACAAAATAAAAGGATAAAATACATTTATACCCCGAGTTATTTGTTTAGTGTACATCTGTCATTTATTTTCATAACAGTGTGTGTGCACACACACACACACACATATCCCACAGTGTTTCAAAAGTGCAAACATGCCCCCATAGACAGAGCTTGCCATTTGAAAAAGTGAAGGTTACATGTGCACTTTTAAAAACCTGAAAGGTATATGTGCACCAAACAAGGAATTTGGGGGAGGGGGTATGAATGCACTTTATTCTTATAAAAATGACTTTGATTTTCTGAATTGCCAAAATAATTTAGTGTTTTTTTGAAAGTGCTGAAAAGATCCTGAGTTTTTGTGGAATGGTGGCGTTATACCCAGCGTACTCATGACCAACATTTATTGGGGAAAATTCTGCGTTGATCATCTTGAAAATGACCATAATACCCCTGCTTAATTTTCTACAAAAAATTTGGACGATGTTACTCCCCTCATTTTTTGGTTTATACTAGCACTCAATCTTGATTTCTGGGGTTAATACTTATTCTGAAAATTTATTGTTGGATAAAGAGTTTTTAAACACTTTCCAAAATTACATAAACATAACTTATTCATCAATTACAAAAAAAAAACACTCAGTTATCTCTTAGAATCAACTCTAATTTGTATTCATTCATAAATATCTACACTTATAAAAAGTTGAATAGTCTAAACACACACTTATTTATTTATTATTTTACACTCACAACAATTTCCAAGAGAAAATACTACTAATTTGGACCAAAACAAGGTCAATCCCAAGAAGGGTGAGATTGAGTCCAACTCAACACAACATTACCAATCCCTCTTCTTCTTCCTCTTCCACCGTCATTAGTGCGAGTTGAAGGCCGACACTTATCAATGTCAAGTGTTGTATCCAACTTCAAAATGCAAGCAACAACACCATTCACTAGGGATGATCATGGGTCGGGTCTAATAATACCCAGCCCCGACCCTAAGAAAATTTAATTGGACCCATACTCGACCCGGACCCGTAGGGTCTGAAAATTTTAGACACGTACCCAGACCCGATGGGTCTAAACGGGTCTTGGGTCCAAAACGGGTTCTAAATGAGTATAATATTCTATTTTGTTTCTTCACTAAATATAATATATATTATCTTAAATGCAACTAATTGAATGTATTAGAATTACTTTTTATAGAAAACAAAATATACAATACATATTATTTTTTGAATTTGAAATAAAATGCAAAGAGAATATGAAAGTAATTTAGAAACCTGGGTAAAATTATATATAGTTAGTCTTATATGGGTCTACGGATTGGGTCTGAGTACTAAGATCCGGATCTAAAAATCTAGACCCCATACCTGGACCCAAATCTTACGAGTCTAAAATTTTAGACCCATATCCGAACCAATAGGTCTAGACCCTGTGGGTCTGGGTCGGGTTCTAGACCCATGCTCATCCCTACCATTCACTCGATCAATTCAAGACACCAAATTGAATTTAGCATCGTTAAAATCAAGGAAAGTTAATCCGCCTCTCTCTCTCTCACATACAATCAAACGCACGAAAAATACAAGCTAATCTACTTGGCAACAAACAACAAAAGAATCGACAACAGGAAGAAAAACTTTAAGCACCAAAGATCATAAACAAAGGCATACATGAATGACATACATTTCCAGAGTCAAAAGACACTCTCAAATATAACTCAGCTCCCACTTCGAAACTAGGACCGTAAACCAATGGTTTAGATTCAACCAAATTAGAATTTTAATCTTTCTCTAATACCGAAACTTGAGAAGGACCTATAACAAGGAAATAGAAATCTTTCCTAAATGGCAGTGTACCTATAGAATTAGGTTTCTTTGTAGGTTAGATGATAGATGATAGATGATAGATGATAGATGATGATTTTATTAGAGACTTTAGAATTAATTCTATCCTCTTTAGACTTTAGTTTGTAACCCTATATATTGTAATCCTCATCATCGATGATACATGTCATTGATGTGATATCAATGCACCGTAATAAAGTTGTTTTATATTTTAACATGGTATCATAGCCAATTATTTAAGGTCTGGGCCCGAGTTGAGTTTATTGGACCGATGTGTGGATCCCCTTTAATTTGGTCTGATATGGGTCGTGGAGTGTTTCCACGTTAGCATGTGAGGGACGTGTTGAAAGAGATATCTCTCATCGGTTTCTTACAAGGATAGTAACTAATGTATAAGGTCTTGGGTCACCTCTACTTACTGCCAATTGATTTTAACATGGAAGTCCAAGACACCTTGAAATTTAACATGGTATCTGAGCTAATAGAGGACATGTTGGGTTCTTGGGCCAATATGCAGATCCCCTTTATTTGGCTCGATATTGAGTCATGGAGTGTTTTCCACTTTGGCATGTGAAGGGACGTGTTGAAAGATATATTGCACGTCGGTTTTTAAGAACTAAATAACTTACATATACATAAGGTCTTGGACATCTCCGCTTAGTATGCCAATTGGTTTTAATATGAAAGACCAAGATACCTTGAAATTTAACATGGTATCAGAGCGGGTTCAATTTGGGAGCCATTATCTCTAGCTGTATCCGCACATCGCATATATGGGTGGGAAAAAAACCAAAAACTAAATTATCCGAATTTAAATAACCCGAACCAAATTTAATATATGATTTTCAGATATCCAAATTGAATAAACCAAATTCTGAATATGGGTTTTGGATATTGAAACTCAAACCGAAACCCGAGCCGAATAGCAAATTGTAATTAATTAAATAAATTAAACGTATATATATATATATATTAATAATTAAATTTTAAACTATATAATTAAATTTATAAATAAATATAAGTAGAAAGACCAATCTTAAATTTAAAAATTATCCCCAAACTCTAAACCTTAGCAAGTTTGGGGAAATAAGTAAATAACACAAGGTACACAACAGACGTAACTAACGCAAGTTAAGTAATAGGGGAAATACGTAAACAACGTAATTTGTATTTTGCTTGTTGGATTTTTATTTTGAAAACTTGATATTGATGATGTAGAAATTATATTACATATTTTTATTTAATTTTAAATTAAGTTATATAATTTTAGCAACTATAAATCAAATTCAGTTTATTCGTCTACGTTGTCGCTGTGATCCACACCGCCGCCATCGGAGAAATCTAGCGCCGTCATCACTTCACTTTGTTATTTATACGCACCATTGCCGCGTTCAGTTCCTGTCCTCACGAGCCGCCCGCAAGGATTTCTACAAATACTGCTTTACCGTTGCTACTGTTACTGTAGTTGCAGCTACTTCTATTGCTACTGAAATTGAATCTCGTTCTACGAAGATTTTTTCTAAACACTTTTAACGTTTAGCAATTTCAAAAAATTTCTGCAACTGGGGCATTCTTGTTCATCATGCTCTAACTTGAGGGAGGGTAATAACTAATGAGGAAATAAAAAGGAAAGATTATAGATGGTAGTTTCCATATTGTTTCCTTGTAGGTTAGATGGTAATTTCTTTTATAGACTTTATAATTTTATTCTCGTTAGAGTTTAGTTTGTAACCCTATATATGGTAATCCTCATTATTGATGAGATATGTCATTGATGTGATATCAATGCACTATAATATTTTTTTATATTTTATCAACTTAGAAAAGGAGAGGGAGTTTATTTTGAGTTACAAAGAAAACTCAACTTAATATTTGGTAGAATTACTTTTTGTTGTGAATGGAATGAGAGAATAAGCATTGTTTATATAGTTTCTCAAATTTTTAACTCCCAAATTTAACATAATTGTGAGAATTCAATTGGCAATTTCAAAACTTGCATGCCATTATCATTCTCTTTTGAATTACACCTTATGTAACTTCCAGAACACATTAATTTTCTTCATGCACATATGAAACTTGCAAGCCACAATCTTCCGGACATTATATGAATATATACGAGTTACACTACATGTAACTACAAAATCATTCATCTTCCATATTATGGACGTAAATATATATAATATGTAAGACATTATTCTTCCATACATTATATTGATATGATTAAGTAACATATGTAACCCTCAAGAAACCTTTTCCCCATTATCTTCCATACATTATATGGATATGAGCAGTGGCGAATCCAGAAAATTTTCAATGGGGTAACCAAATACTAATACCCCGTATTTTTTAAAATATTAATGGCTAATTTTTTTACATGAGGCAACCAAATACTAATTCCCCCTATTTTTTTACCATGTGGTAACCATGGTTACCCCATGCCATAAGCTAGATCCGCCCCTGGATATGAGTTACAAATATTAGTTTACATAATTTCATTCAATTATACATAATGTGATATTATATTATCACATTTATCAAAAAACCAAAACATCAGACATAGATAAGGAATCAGAAACTCGAGAATCACCAACACGTGTAATGTTAGGGGCAAAATCACTATTAACAATAACACATTTGTTACTATAATAAGGATTCAAACGATTAAGAGTTGACTGAGAAGAAATTATATGTTTTGCCACACCATAATAGGCTATCGAGCTATGACATGAGTAGGTTGAGAAGAATGCGGTAGCAAGGCTGAAGAAGATGATTCAGAGGTAAGTGAAGACACATTGAGGCAAAGTGACCAAAATTTTCACACCACTGACACTGCAATTGGTATCATTAACTTTGCAATTCATAGCAAGAAGAAGCAATATGTCCCAAAATGTCATACTATTGGCACCATGGTTGATCAAAGCAAACACTAGTGGAGATCCTTTGATTAAAGGCATCGATCAAAGGCGGTTCCTCGGGAACAACCTTTAATTACGACCTGAATTAGGTTCCAACTCGGAACTCCCTTCCAAGTCATGTCTTTCATTTTAAGGACAGTTCTAAATTGATTAAAGGTAGTTCCTCCTTTCAAGTAAATCGATTAAAGATGGTTGAATTGTAAAATAGCCTTTAATGAACTGCCTTTAATGGCCCAATGTATAAACAACCCATCTAGGGTTTGCTCCCTTTGTCAAATTTTAGAATAACTTCCTCTCCCTTTAATTTTCTCCTTAGTTTTCTCTCACACTTAGAATATTTCCGATCGGCCCCATCCTCTTCCATCCCTTCTCCATCCTCCGCTAAACCCGATGCTGCCGGTGAACTCAGGGCCATCCGTCGTGGAACCCTCTGCCACTGCGGATCCGTTCGGCACCGCACCGCTGGGTCATCCTGATAAGAGGTCAAAAATATCATTTATTATATTTTCTTAGTTTAGTATTTTTAGTAGCTTAACGCTAAACTCTTTTTCCCATTGGGTTTTTAATGAGGTAGTGCGCTCATATTTAGAATTAATTTTGAAATATTGTAATTTAGGAGTATTGATTTGATTAGAATTTAATTTGGTAAGATTAGATAAGGTAATATTCTTCAAGGTTACTTGAAGAAGAATTTGAGTAGATTGCCATTTATTGTAGGAGTTCTAGTTAGATATGATATTGCCTTCTTAAAACGACCATAATTCGATTCAGTTTCCAATTGTAATTAGGGTTTTGAGGCCGAGATTACCTCTATAAATAGAGGGCTTGTACATTATTTTTATAATCTTGTATCAATCAAATATTCAGAATTTTGAGTTAAACTCATTGCTTGCGAGCATTCTCATTGTTGCTTAATCCCGTGGGCTAATTAAGTGCCAATAACCTTGTGATATAAACCCGCAGGCTATTTAGAGAGCAAGTCAGAATTAAGTGTACCCTGCGGGCTAGACGCTTGAATTCGTGCATTTATACTAGATTGGGCGAAACCCTAGTGTAGACAAAGATCTAATTTCTGCAATCTAGAGCCTTCACAAGGGGATTCATATCAGAGCAAGCAAAAGTCTCTATGACCATCATATCACATTATCTGCCGCTAGGTCAAGCTTTGCTTCGCTTCAGTCTTTGATTCGCTTCAGTCTTTGCTTCGCTTCAGTCTTTGCTTCAAATCTAGCTTTGCTTCAGGCTGTAAAAAAATCTCAGGTTTCCAACGATTTTTTAGAACCTCATAAATAGGTTTCGAATTTGAAACTTATTTTGGACCCCAATGAAAGACGATTTTCGAACCGCTTTTGATCAATTTCGATCAAAGGTGGAAGTAGAGAAGGTTTCTAAAGTTCCTTTCGTGGTTCGATATAACCGCCTTTGATCACACCTTTCTCCATTAGTGATACCATAACTCAGTTATTATAATTTTTTGAAAAAAGTTGGTGACTGGGCATTGACGAGGTGATGATTGGATAAGTTGAAGCTTGGGAGATTTTGAAATGATCGCGAGATATTGAACAATGACGATATTAAGAGACGTGAAATGAAGAAATTGGACAAAACTATTTTATTTTATTAATATTTACCTATACTCTTGACAAATTCTTGGTTTAGACCAACTAATCGTTATACAAGGTTATTTTATAATTAGTGTGACTGATAGGGTGATTTGATATTTGTTTTTGTTTATTGTAATAAGGTACCTACTATTATGAATTTTTTTTTAAAACATCTCAATCTATAAATAATTATAATTCAACTTTAAAAATTATAAGAACGGAATCTTTTATAATTAGAGTAACCGTTAGTTGGTCTAAAAAGGAGTTTGTAATACTCTTTAATATTCTCAATTAATTAGTGACGAGCACTTTCATTTTTAAGTAGCATTCAATAAAAAACGTTAATTTTTTCTCTCTCTAGAAAATGTCAAAAAACATTTAACTAGAGAACCTCTAAAATTTCAACAACGTTAATGAAGAAATATTTGCATACACTTTTGCATGAATGGAATTACTGCAAAAATGGCAAGGCATATTTGACTAACAAATATGATGGCCGTTTGAATCTTATAATAAGTAATAAGTAATAAGTAATATGATGGCCGTTTATCACTAGTAATAAGTAATTCAAATCTTATAATGGCCGTATGAATTAAGAACAATATCATATCAATAGTAACAAGTAACTGAGTAGTTTTAAATGGAAAATATTTAATGAGAAATTGACATGAAATAAAGTTATTTTAGATCTATTAACAGTTACACTTTTTTTAATAAAAAAAACCCCTTCATAGTTTTAAAGTCAAATATAGTTATTTATACGTATAGATTAACTTTAATGGTTTTTCATAATTATAGGTATCTCAGTGCAATAAATAAAATAATTATCATATCACGTTTTTAGTCACACTTATTATAAAATACCCTCATTTAACGGTTAGTCGGTTTAAAACATAAATGTGATTTTATTTTACTAATTAATATTTTCCAATACTCTATTATTCTCAATTAGCTGGTGAGCACTCTCATCTTTACGTGGCATCAATAAAAAACATTCATTTTCTCTCTCTAGAAAATGGCAAAAAAAAATTTAACTAACAAACCTCTAAAATTTCAACAACTTTAATAAAGAAATATTTGCATTCACTTCCTTGAATGGAATTACTTGAAATTGCAAGGCATCTTTGACTAACAAGATATCCAATATTTTAATTAAGGAAATAAATCCAGCTAATTAATTATATTCACATAATCACATGCAAAGACTACTATAAAAATAGGCTATTTACCCAAATTTCCAACTCAACCTTTGAAATCTGTACAAGATTTTTCATACAATTCTCCTTCAATACTCAAATTACCATGTCAACTTCTAGCTCAAAGATCACATGCCTCTTTTTCGCTCTCCTCATATTCAACATTTTCACTCTCCAAGAATGTAAGCATTCTCATTTTCTTGTTTTTCTGCAAATTTTACTCACATATAACCACAATATTATATTTGTACAAAATTTATATGATGTTTATTTGTTTTTACAGGATAAAATTATTTTTGTGATTTCGAATGTTTCACATTATTTTGTCATTCTGTTTGATGCATATTTTTTTAAAAAAAATAAAAAAATCAGATGTGCTGTTAGTTGCCCTACCACCAAATTTTCTTTAATTTTTTCCATTTTTCTAGTTAGTTAACACATGATTTGTTATTTGTGCCTTAATTTTTTAAAAAAGTTTAAATTCTAGCACTGTTTTTAGAGGCAGAGTCGTCAAATTAAATTGTTATCGAGACCCGCCCCATACGTGCCGGTTAATTAACACTGTTTCTTTTGACTGTGTTGTTAAAACAGGTGTGGTTGGTGGGAGTTTGAAGAATGTGAAGAGGTTGAGGAATAAAAAGATAAACTTAGATTTATGCAAACTAAACACGTTAATTCACGCTTGGTGTTGTATACCCACAGATGAGTGTTATGCTGATCGGCCTACGTGCCATAATCACTGTCAGCATACCGGTCCTCCATTCCAACATCTCTAATTGTTCTGTCTTTTTTCCTTTTCTTTTTTTGGATAGTGAAACTCCAATGAAATAAAAACTCCCGTTCCAATAACTTTTGGTGTTATTTATTATGGTGAATTCAAAACCACTACTTTTCAATTTCAATTGATATTTTATTATAATAATCTTCTATAATCTTTGAATGCGTATTATAATAGACACATGAGAATTGGAGTCGGGCATGTTCTTCAGAGCTTATCTGCACTTCTGTTCAATTCAGCTTAATTCAATTCAGTGGAGATTTAATTTGATGAAATTTACATTTATTTACCCTTGCTATTACTAATTTTTAACACACTTACTTTTAGTTCAGTTTAATTTAAATCAGTTCAATTCAATTCATATTAGTTTAGATTATCTCTACAATCACTATAGTATAATTTCAAATTTTGACTTTTCTTATTTTGCGTCCATTTCTATTAATACTCTACTACATTTCATGAGTTATCATGAAAATCTCATGAAGGATAGTCCATGGGTGAGTTCGGATGAATCTAGATAGATTTTAGATTGTTAGAATTTGAATGTTTACAATCTATAGATATAACTAAAAGAGCAACAATTTTGACAAGTGGCAACTCCAATACTTGTCACATCAGCTTAAAAAAATAAAAAGATATTCCCTTATTTAAGAAGCCTCTAGACAATGTATTTATAATTCAATTCAATGCAACATCTCTTTCTAGGTAACTTAAAACTATCTCAATTAATACATATGCCTTCCTAAATGGTAATACTTCATGTATATCTAACACCTTTTCACCTCCATCCACGTCTATAAGAGATTTATGCTTCCATATTTGCCATTTAAAAAAAATCTGTTTGATTTATTTACATGGTTCTAAATTTGTAAACAAAATTAATTGATTGGACAACTTTGGTTACACGTTTAATGGTTTCAGCATTTGACAGAGGCTCTCATTCCTTTATATTTACAAATACATTATGTTAGTTAAGTATGTTTCTTGAAATACGGTATTTTGATAAATTATGAAAAAATCAAGGTTTACACTGCAAATTAGAAGAAATTAAGATAAATTTTTTGGTTTGCATTAATCGGGTCATAAACTCCTAACTACTGTATAAATAAATTTTTGGTATTACAATTAAAACATTTTATCTTTCTATAATTCTAATTCAACTCCATCTTTCCACATGCCTATAGAAATATGATTTTTCCCAAGATTTTTTCATGTTAGTATTTTAATTTAAATATATAATTTGTTTTTACTTATACACTTTATTAGTTAAACTATACACTAAACTTTTAAAGTTTGTTAATGCATTTTAAAAATTAGATTTAGTATTTTTTACATGTTATCTTATACCCATTTTATAACTAAGAAGACTTTTGCTATTTTTTCTTCTTCTACGGGATAAATAATTTTATAAGTTCAGTTAAATAATTATTCATTAAACATATATTTCATATTCTTATATAAAATCATTAATACTTTCCTATGTAATAAATATAAATAAATAATTATTACATATTAATCAACATCGAGTCAATTTCTTTTTTAAATTAAATATATATTAATGAATATATAAATTTATTTTATATGCTGTATCGTGTACCCTCATATAAATATAATAAAATTCGTTAATAATGTTGTATTGTAAATAATCATTCATGAATCCGTGGATCGCCACAGGTATTATCTAGTATGTAGTATATAAGGAATTATTATTTTATATGGGGTCTATCAAGATTATCAAAAATGTATTGTCTTATAATTTAGTGTATTATTAATTTAGCACCCTATCCTCGAGTCAAGACCAGCCAAAAAAATTATCTTAGAGATTTTTTAAAATAATTGAGTATTTAATTTATTGAGTTTCTACTGAATTATTGTCCGTATCGCATATATTCCCATGTATATTATTTGTTATTGATTAAGTCTTGTTTGTTTGCGGGAATCTGTTATCAATATGTATAATCATGGTCAGTTAGTCTGGTAATTATATTTGAAAACCAAATTTGAGCATTGACTCTCCTGATATCCTATTTTGACTATCTACTCCCATGGCCATATGATTTGGTCATTTTCCTGCAGACTAGGTGTCTCCAGGCCGTGCGATGCACACGCTGTCGAATTTTAGTAAAAAATTGATGTTTTTTGTGTCGGATTACACTTCTTGAAGTTTGAGTAGACGTAAAGTACGTTACAACATTCAATGTTACTTCACTTTCAATTATCAATCCCGTGAAATCACATCCACAAAGTAAATTGTTCGAAAGTTAAATAAAGAGATGTTACACCTTACAGTCGGATGTAGGCAGGTGATAATCAATTCGAAGAAAGTTAATGGAAAAGAGAGGAAAGGCTATCGTGGTATGTACTTACTCAGTTTGAAGGTATAACCAGTGGAAGCAGGGAGGAGGATAGCACATTCAAACGTAGGTTTAACGGGTCATTTCAGCTACGAAAACCTGTAGTGTACAAACCTTGTTCTGTCAGACCAAACAGAAAACATCTAAGATGCAGTTGTAGAATGAATCAATCATATAATTATCAGACAGTATGAGAACACTGTGGATTGATTCCGAAAAGAGTTAACTTAGCAGAGTTCACTTTCGGCAATTTGCTTGTTTTCCTACATATAATCTGATACATAGCACATAAAATTATCAAGATATAATTATAATGAAGTAATTTCCACAAAGTTAGGAGGACATAGCAGGTAGGTAATTTTGACAAAGTGAATTGGAGAAAGTAATTGCATAAGACATGAACAATTGGTCTACAAAACCAATAACAATTATGGAACTTTTGTTTCTTGACTCTTTTTCACGACTTTATTTCTACAAAGTATAGATTATTTATTAATTTATATACAGCTCATTAGGCAAGGGAAAAGGGATAATGAATACAACCTAATGGAAAAGAGTGAAACACAAATCACTAATGTAGGAAAATGTAACATGAACCGGGACGAATAAAGATCGAAAAAGGCGAGAACTTTGTAAAGCATTGAAAAGATTACCAGATGAAGATATAGCCTTTTGCTGAAATCATTCCAACATAAAGTTTGTCAATTTTGCCCTACACATTGAGAACCAAACCAAATGCTTATGTTCATGGAGAGGCAAAGAAGCCAGTTCCTTGAAGTGTAAGTCCCGAGGAGAAAAACTCCAGTGTTGGGGTGAGCATCCTTCTGATTGGGGAACTGAATTTTCATTGTTTTTTTAAAAGGGAAATTATGGTATCATGCATATTATGTGAGGTAAAAACAACAAAGAAGGTCAAATATCGGTACTACACTGAACTTGCAATTTTTTTTAAACCTTGAGCATGGTTTTTTCAACCACGAGTGTACAGAAAGCAGCCTCATGTTTGTTATCAACTAAAGTGGCCATTCGAGTCTCTGAAAATGGCCTAGTAAGTCCTCATAGCACTTAGTATGATCTTCTCTGGCATCCTAAAAGAGAGGATGAGTCACTACAATGTGATGCACAAACAAATGATTGTCAAGATATGGGCTTACTCTATGATGGAGATAGAGATTTCAAATTAATATATATTTTCAGCAAGCAATGTTGCATAAAAAGATTAAATAATGAACGATGCGAACTGAGTAAAAATATCAAACTTTTCATGAAAGAGGTTGATAAAATGGTAGGCAGCAAAGGTTGTGTGTGCAACTGAAAAGTTTAGTCATGAATGTTTAAGGAGCACAATGGTTGAACACAGCAGAAACAATTAGCAGTCACATAGGATACGAGCACTGGAAGCTTTAGCAACATCAAATGCGAGTTCGTGTGCATACCTCATGTAGAAGCTTCAACACTAATGAAGTTGAAAGAAGCTGCAAAATCAACGAGAAAAGTGATGTTAGCATCAAGTTTATACAGATATTGAGAACAATACCTGCACGGAATTCTTCTGAATTTGGACTGAAAAAATTGCAGTAGTTAGTAGCTTGCACGAAATTTCAGTACCGGAAAAACTACAAAATCTAAAATCTGTAAACAAAAAAAAAACTCGGATGGTATCAGCGAATTACCACCACCGGCCATTATTTTTTCTGGTTTGTCAAAGAAGGAGGGTGACATAAGTTGTTATGCTCTTTTCGGTCGTTCAATGGACTTCAGCTGATCCTGCACTTGAGGTTTTAATGGTTTCAGATCAGGTGCCACACTTTGTGATGAGAATCTGAATGCTTCTATTGTGATATAAATTTTTTGACCGACTGTTATTTTGCAAAGCTGAAGTTAAGTGAAAGATAGTGGTCACTGTGCAGTAGGTTATCTTTGTCCTTATTAGCAAAAGAATAGTATTTAAGAAGGGGAAATGCCACTGAAATTATTATTTACTTAACTGATACACAGGGAGAGCAAAAGAAAGAAAAGTCTTCAAATTTAAGAATCTGTTCAGTAGAACATTTTCTCACCTGGAAAGGTAATGTTGAACCAGTTAAATCTTTGGCAATCTCTTGAATAGATTTGCTTGTTCCTGCAAAATCAGGTGTAAAAAAACAGTTGACATCAAACTTTTTATCAAATTTAATTAATGCACAAAAAATTGTCAAAATAAGATAATGAAGTGTTGACTTGCTTTGATGGTCATCAAATAATAACCATGTCATTGGCAGATGAAATGATGTGTATGAAATGAGTGTTCAAATTGAAGTTGTGTATAACTCTTGAGACCACTTCACTGAGCTTGCTCGACTTTAGCTCCAATTTTCTACAGATGTTTGTCATGTGGATTTAAGCATTGAACACGGTAAGGATATAAATTGTAGACAGGAAAAATATTTTTTAAAAAGAATGTTGCAGTTAAAATTGCAAAGGTAACACTAAAGAAAGAAACATCGGCAAATCAACTCGCCTAACAGGATGTTACACCAGCACCACTACCAAAAGAACAAAAATAGTTTAGCATATTTTAGTAATAAGAATGCACAACAGATTGCGGATGATACAACGCTCTAACTTCACAGAAGAGTACATTCACTGACCTGAACGGTCGCAATGACAACAAAGATACTAGGATTACTTAGTATCAAATGAGTCGAGAAAGAGATCCATGCAAGGGGAAAGTAAGGGAAAAAACACAAGTCAATATCCTGTATTTCTTCTTAGTTAACCACAAACCAATTCTATCGAACAAAACAACTATTTTTGGGTCATTCCATCTTCAGTAGGTCATTTTAAAAAACAAGAAAGCAAAACACAACAAAAATGTACATAGAGCAATGGACATAAGCATGAAAATATTAAGACATAAGATGAGTTGGCAATTGCCAAAAATACCTTGACGTAGTAGTCAGAATCAAGAGTCAAATGGTGATAGATTCCAGCAAGAAGCACACAGTGTCCCTTACGTCAAAATAACCTTTGACAATAAATACAACATTCAAATTCACTGTAAGATACAGATATGATGGGAATGTCCAAGTACTGCTAGTTTACCTACCAGACCCGACCATATAATAACGGATCTCCTCGTTAGTGTTAAGGTGATGTTCAAAGAAACTTTCAATCTAATGCTCGTTGTTGGGCACCTTTTCAGGGGAAATCTCACAAAAGTCCTGTATCTTATTTGTCACATTACACTCAAGCATCCAAAGAAATGGTGCTAAAACATGTACAATTGCATTTTGACATTGAACGAATGCTCATTTACCTTATACATAACCTCTCTTTTCACAAATTTTCTTCAGTTTTTTATTATCATTTTCATATTTGTCAGCATCCAATCACCATATAAGCACTCCAAGCTCTGTGAAATTCACAAATATAACTGAGCACAGAAGCATAACAAACAAGAGAACTCTCTTGTGCTTGTTTGGCACATACATACATACAAGGTTAACCTTTCAACATAGAAAATGAGAATAATTCTAAACTGAACTTTAATCCATAAAGTGGCAAAATATGTCGATCTACAGAATGTAATCAGGGAATTCCCTTATAACGCATAGCTTTACGGCATACTAATTAACCGTTCTGTTCATAAAGGCATAAAAAGCCACACACATGATCACTCTTAAAGCTGCCTTAAATATTTCGACTCAAGTGTCAAATAAAACAGGCACCTAAACTTGAACCCATCTTAGATTTCTTAGTCAGTACTCAATTAACAAGGGAATGTTAGGTTCTAAGATGAGATTCCGTGAAGCCTGTTCACGGAAGTTTTACTATGATGATGATGGTAAAACACATAACATCACATACGCCAAGAATTTAAATAGATTGATGTGACTGTTCACCCGAATTAGCAAAGAACTTCATGTGATCTCCTTACTAAACAACAATATAAACCTTAATTAAACATAATACATCCGAGTTCTAGAGAAATATACCATATATGATATTAGATTGACATGAGGGGCCGAGCACTGCCATAGTTGTGGCAGCGTAGTCCTAAACAAAAAAATATATACCGAATCAGTTCATTCACTTTCTTAGGTACATAAATCACGAAATGTATTCAGATAGTTCATTGTAAAGTCCAGATTTGCCTAGTTGGCAATTTGTGGAAGTTATGCAAATATGGAATGATTGTGTTGAAACATCAAAGAAGGAATGTTAGTGATATAAGGAAAGTGGAGTTGTAATCCAAGAAAAAGTATTTTCGTCCATAATGTTTTGATTGAAGAATATATCAATTCCTATATTTATGTGATTGGATTATATTCATGGAATTGGAATTGATTTTGAATATTCAACTATGGTAGAGACATGGACGAGATATTAATGATTCTTATCTCCAAGGGATTTGATTAAAATCAGAGTTTGAAATGGAGAAGGAAGAAAATCAGCACTTCGGATTTTCCATGTTCCAACATACTCAGAAGTTCAGTTTTACGGCAGATCAGCAGAATCAATATTGTGATGGATTTTGGTTTATGGAAATTAATGATTACGCAATATTTGATTCAGCATATTATAAGCATAATGGAATTATGGAGAATCCCTATATTTATGGAATTTGATTAATGGAATATTATGGGATATATGAGATAAGGGAAATCCCTTTATTTATGGGATTTGGATATGCTTCAAAAGCAGATAAGGAATAGTAATATTATGGAGATAATTATGGAGCTATTCTAATCTGCTATGGACTATAAAAAAAGGACATTACACGGCTGCAACTCTGTGTGAATTTAATTGATAAAAATCTGCATTCAGATTTTATATTCTTGCCGAGAGGAGAGTTGCCGAGAGGAGAGTTGGCGAGAGCCAGAATATGACTGTGTTTCAACACACTCAACCTGTTGTCTAAAGTTCAGAATGTATGCCTTAATTACTCGGGAGGAGGAGATCCAGCGTCGAAAAGTTTCGAGGTCAGAGGGAGTTTGATCAAGGCGGATCAGTAGCAAGGGGAGCTTGCAAAATTCAAAGTCTAGGGAAAGACCGTCTTTCCATAAGCTTATGGAAAGACCGTCTTTCCATAAGCTTATGGAAAGACGAAGTTTAATTATAATAATAAAAGGTAAAAGGTCTTAGTTTCAATATTAATTTTTTTATTAAGCAACATGTAGTAGTTATAAAATTTATAACCCGATTCATACAACCCAAAATTTTTATCTTCATTTCTTCTAATTTAC
>JAULKK010076032.1:4850-18147 GCA_032355705.1 Rubia peregrina
AAGCTATTGAGTGGACTTTCGAGTCTTGCTGCAGTTGTAGTAGCTAGGCGGCGGTGTCTTTTTGGATTGAACGAGTATTTTTCTTTAATTATTTGGATGATTAATTCTCTTTTAATCAATTTATAAGTTTTCCCACTTATTAGTTATTAAATTTATAAATTTTCCCACTTATTAGTTATTAAAATTATAAGTTTTCCCACTTATTAATTCTTAAAATTAAATACATGATATTTAAGGTACCATTTAATATTAATTTTTACATACTTTAGACGAACTCTAATCGAGCCATAATCGAGTTTGATCGAGCTTCTTATCGAGTTGTTCAAGAACATAAACGAGTTGATCAGCAGTATGTTCGTTTATTAATCGAGCCTAAAATTCTGTTCGTGTTCGTTCATTTAATATAAGAACGATCACGATCGAATCTATAACCGGCCAATCCCGAGCTTGTTCACGAACGTGCGTGTTCGTTCTCACCCCAAAGAAACTGAAAAGTCAAAAGGAAACAGAAAATAATGATAAAGGTCTACCAAAAAGTGAATTATCTTTTCAGGAACACGAGAAGGCGGTGGTGTATGAGTGGAGATAATACACTGAATAGTGACATAATTAATTCACCAAAATCGAACCAATTATAAAGGGAAAAGTGTAATGGTAGAAGAGGAAATCTTGGAACATCAACAACGTATATAACGGAGGAAATCTCGGCTCCAAAATCGCAACATCTAGAAGTCCACCAGAATTTTTGTAGTTTCAAATTTGAAAATTTAGACAACTCAAGAGGTTGACAAACATAGCCAAGAATCCCCAACGCTTCGCAAAGATACTGGGCTGAAGATTGGACTGGACCTGAATGCCAATGTGTACAATGTTCAGCCCAGTATTCAAATAAACCACTAACCTATAAAGGCGGGAAACATGACCAAGTGGATTCACCCATAAACCGAGAAAGAGGGAATTAGGACCAGCTTTAGCCACGAACTGAAAGTGTGGTAACCATGATACAATCCATGATCTTAAACCCTAGTAATGCGGAACCACGACGATGATCTGCTATAAATACAAGGAATGCAACACTAGCTCAGGTAAGTAAACAAAATTGAGAAATTCTAATTCTCTGATGGAAAAAACATTGACTTGATCGTCGGAATATTTTTCCTTCCGACATCTGTTTTGCAGGAAGAGTTGATGCACAGTGAACATCAGTCACTTTACTTGGTCGGGAATACCACATCATTAAGATATTGGGAAATAGGCATCTCAAGATTAAAATCACAGAAAACACACGAGCACAAAAACAACAGAAGGATCTGTACATTGTACCTTTCAAAGTGTAACGGAAATTCGTGGAAAAGATGCTTCATATATCTGCAATATCATGAGGAGATCCTTTTCCACAAGTTGAGCATAACCTTTTCCCATGGTTTTTTTTTTTTTTTGAAAAGCTGGACTTACATTTTTACAAGAGGCGGAGAGCCCCATTCTTTAGAGACGGTATCATTGAGGTAGTTCTGGGTCAAATCACTTGCGAAAATCAACTTGGATTAGTCAAATGAGAGAAAGATTTCAACTTACACAAAGGAGTATATGATGGCCTTGTTCCAATAAAGACGCTTCCAGGTCGTAGCAAGGCTCCCTGCAAACAAAGGTCGCAGCGAGCTCTAATACTCCATTCGTCTCATTATTATTATTGATATGTTTATTTTTTAAAATTAAATTTTAAAAACTTTGATTCTAAATATGATCTAATATATTTATAATAAATATATCATGTGAGATATTGTTCGATTTCATCTTAACATTTATTTTCTAAATATTAATATTTAATTTTTTATGTGAAATTATTATATGTAAATAGAGTTATTGATGAATGACGTTGAAAATCGTAAAAACAAATTGTGGGATGGAGGGACCTGGTTCCCACGAACAACAATCATCCACCCATCTACAAGGAGAATCTGACCTGCCATCTTGTTTGGGACTATTACGTTTGTGGAAGGAGCAGTTTCAGCATCCAAGACATGATAATCGACAACCCGCGAGAGCTGTTTTCAATCCCAACTGCTCAAAGAAGAGAACCTGGAAAATAAGTGAATAACCCTGATAGGTAGCCTTTCATTTTGGGATGTATGAGCACAAGCATCTATGGAGTGAGTAGCTCTTCCTTCTCTTTCTCCTGCAGCCAGGGTGTTCCTTAAAGTAAGGTCAAGTGCAATCGTAGAGATCATTTGGGTCTCTTATCAATTTTATATATTATTTTTTCTAATCTCTTACTTCTATATAACCTTAAGAGACCACTTAAGAGACACCATTTTTTCCCACAGTGGTAAGAGACCACTCATCACTATTCATGGACTCCACTTAATTTTCTCTATCCTACTCATTAATTTCACTATTAATATTTAATCTAAATTAATTTGTCCACCAAAAATAAGTTGAATGTCAAATTTAATGATACAATTTAATATTTAATAAACATTTTAATTTTTCCCAAAATATTTAAATATTTTATGTTTTTCGTTATTTTATATTTTGTCCGTCGTTGTGGAGAAAATATAAAAATTGAGCAAAATTTTGTGACATTTTTTTTGAAAAATTAGAATGAAATAATACCGGAATTAATTTGTTTCCAAGCATGTATAAAATAGTACATTCGCAAGAACATATTTTAAAGACTAGAAAAATTACATAAAATACTTGAATAATGAAAATTGAAGTTGGAAATAAAAAAACCGGAAAACAAAGATGACGAAACCGTAATGCCATCCTTACTTTGGCCACCCAAATGACGGTTAAGATGTTTCGTAAGGTTATTTTTCAATTGGTCATGTTTACGTCTGCTGCGCACTTCCTTCCAATTTTACCTAAAAGTCGGTAGATTAGCATGTTGCTCCGCGTTGTAATGGCATGGAGAGTCATCGATTTGGTGGTAATCACCTGGTTGAACCTGCAAGCCGTACGTATCTCTTTCATCTTCCACTATCATGTAGTGCAGTATGATACAAGCTATCATAATATCCCCCAACGTTTCTACATTCCAGTATCGGACTGGGTTGCAGATCACAGAGAACCGAGCTTGTAAAATATCGAAAGTACATTCGACGAATTTCCTGTAGCTTTCTTGACGCTGTGTGAAATTTTGTTTCTTGGGGTCAATCGGTGTCGTATATGCGGGCATGAAGGTCGCCCACTTCGGATAGATGCAATCTGTAAGATATTACCCTTGATCGTAGTTGTAGCCGTTCACCTCATAAGGAAAACGTGGAACCCTTCCTTCACAGACGTCATCAAACAATGGTAGCTTGTCCAGGACGTTGATGTCATTGTTTGCCCCCGTCATACCAAAAATGCATGACAGATCCTGTATCGTTTGAGGCCACCGCTTCTAAAATAATTGAGGCGCGTCCACTTCTACTCTGAAACTGACCCTTCCAACCCACGAGACAGTTTTTCCATTCCCAATACATGCAGTCAATACTACCGAGCATACCTGGAAATCCACGTCTGCACGCTACATGCATCAGGCGTGCGATATCATCTTGATTTGCTTGTCTGAGGTACGTTGGACGATACACGACAATAATTGCTTTTACTAAATGGGACACCGTTTCCCTGACCGTCGTTTTGCCCATCTGTAAGCATTCATCCAATTGGTCGTATGCACACCCATAAGCTAAATGGCGCATCGCAACCGTGCATTTGTGGAGTGGGGAAAATCCTTCATAACCGCAAGCATCACGGCGTTGGGTGAAGTAGGGATCGTGATTTGTGACATCTTCAACTATTCGGTGGAAACATTTCGCCGCATGCGATATCTGGTACGAAAGTGTTGATCGTCGTACAATCTCTTAGGAGGTTGGGCAAAATACTGTCTTTGAAGGACTTCTTGTGCTCGACCACGGTCTCTCCTGATGTAATTCCGTGTTTTCTTCGACAAGGGTGGAGAAGTTTGAGAAATCTCAGCCTCAATGACTGCGCACCATTGTGTTGCCATTTCTGGCAAGTTCAAGAAAACGTTGAGTATCTCAGGATCAGTTTCGGGTAAGTAACCGGGAACTTCATAGGTTGGTGTGTTTGAAGATTCTCCGAGGTGAAGCTCATCATCTTTCTGTGGGGAATTAGATGAAGACATGGTTGTGTAGAAGAAGGAAGGCAACAAATGTTTGGGATGAGAATGGAAGGTAAACCAATGTCCACTTTATATAGAACCGGGCATCGAAGGCTTGAATGCAGCCCACTTGAAGCGATGCATGAATGCAGCCCACGTGAACGAATGAGACGGCTCAATGACAAGCTCCATTATTTTTTCTAGTGGAAGACTTGAATTGATGAGCGAAAGCAAC
This sequence comes from Rubia peregrina, assembly GCA_032355705.1. Lineage (NCBI taxonomy): Eukaryota > Viridiplantae > Streptophyta > Magnoliopsida > Gentianales > Rubiaceae > Rubia > Rubia peregrina. The sequence continues at coordinate 9,194 of JAULKK010076032.1, forward strand.
CCACGTGAACGGATGGTACGACTCAATGACAAGCTCCATTATTTTGTCTAGTGGAAGGCTTGAATTGATGAGCGAAAGCAACCCACGTGAACGGATGGGACAGCTCAGTGACAAGCTCCATTATTTTGTCTAGTGGAAGGCTTTAGTTGATGAGCGAAAGCAACCCACGTGAACGGATGGGACGGCTCAATGACAAGCTCCATTATTTTGTCTAGTGGAAGGCTTGAGTGTATGAGCGAAAGCAACCCACGTGAACAGATGAGCCGGCTCAACTGAAACAATTACATGGACCAAATATTACAACTGAAACAATTACATGGACCAAATATTACAACTACAGAAACTTCAACCAGTTACATAAGGTAGTACAATTCTAAATAAAGGTAGTAGCGAAAGTTTGATCTAGTCTGACCAATTATTACAAATAAGCGGTAGAATCACCACTGCTTGTAGACTCTCTCCATTAATTTGTCACGGAAAGCCATCTGATCCGGGGTCAAATCTTGTTGTTCCATCATGTAATGAAAGAGTTTAGTGTCAGCTAGTTGTAGCTCATTCTGCGCTTGGACTCGGACAAACTCCCGTTGCTCTATGTTATACTCCCTTTTCTCTCTTTCGTTTTCCACGACCTTTTCAGCAGCTTTAGCGGCATCTCCGATTGTGGACTTGAACGTCGCAATTTTGGATTCGTTTGATTGTTCTTCCTCCACTGTTCTTCCCCCCGGCCTTTCCTTTGCCCCTGGCCTTGCATTTCGCCGCTTTGACACCCATGGGCCTGGATGGATATTGCATCGGGCTAGCATCATCGCTGCTTCGGGCCGTTGATGACACTGGTGGCGTATATTCATCTCCATCGGACTCCTTTGGGCCATATTGTGCCAAAAACCTAGGGCTTGTCTTGCACTTGTCATAACAATGAAAGAACAGAAATTGTTGGCCTCCATTTTCATCTGCAAACAAGTCCATGGCCCATGACTTCATATCTCCTTGGCTAGACCCACTCCCGGATCGATTGAAGTGGCGTCTAGCTTTACTTTCACAGCCCACATATTTGGCGACATCGTGCGCAATTTTTGCCCACCGGCACTTGCACGACTTCATTGACCGGTTAGATTTTGCATACTCGTTAACCTCATCCACAATTTTGGCCCAAAACGCCCCAGCATTTTGTCCCGTACCAACAACACAGTCGGTGGAATGTTCGAACCACGCGCCAACCAGAACTCCATCATCCTCACAACTCCATTTGTCTCGGCTAGCTTTCTTCTTGGCACCCTTACTCCCGGACAATGGACTGGCATCACCGTTGTCCTCCCCCTACATCATTAATTTACTAATTTACATAATTAACATAACTTACATAATTTACTAATTTAACGGATTTTGGTAATTTACGTAATTTACTAAGTTTCCATAATTTACTATTTTGCATGATTTACTAATTCACGTAATTTACCAACTAAAACAATTTACTAATATACATAATTTACTAATTTAAGAAATTTACAAAAGTTTCTAATTCACATAATTTACATAATTTAAGTAATTATCCATAATTTTCTTATTTTCCATAATTTACTAATTTACATAATTTCCTAATTTTAGTAATTTGCATAATTTAGGTAATTCACCTAATTTACATATTTTACATAATTATACGTAATTTACTAATTTGCATAAGTATACGTAATCTACTTATTTTCTATAACTAATTTACAGTATTTCCTAACTTCACTAATTTGCATAATTTAGGTAATTTCCACAATTTAAATAATTTATGAAATTTACTAATTTACTAATTTAATCATTTACAAAATTTACATATTTACTAATTCACATAATTTACTAATTTACACATTACTATCCAATTGCATAACTTCAAGGAGATTATGAAAAAATAAAATATGAAACATTAAAAATAGCTTACCTTCCAAAACCTCGTGAATAACGAACTGTCGCCCATGTTCACCATCAACATTTCCCCCCGGTGAAACCCGACCTCCTTGGCCAAAAAAGCTCCCCGATTCGTTGATACCATCGAGATGTGGAGAGGAACATGTTTAACTAAAATAATTCGGGTTAGGATTTTGGAAAGGGCCATTGGGAATTTGGGTAGAGTAGTTCAGGTAAGGAGTGTTCGTGTATGTATTTTGGGAAGACTGGTACTGACTTTGGAAATTCAAATACGGGCGTTGGGAATTCATGGAGAAATAAGGAGGGGTTCTTGTAGCATTGTCATTGAAATCTAGATTTGGAAAATATGGTCGGACATTAGAATTTTGGGAAGAATTATCTACATGAAAAGAATTTGGGGTTACCTTATCTTTCCCCTTCGACGTTCTTCGTGAATCCATCACAAACACAATTGGAAATGAGAGTGAAGCAACAATGGGGTAGAAGTAGAGTAATTAGAAGTTGTGTGATGAAATGGGATCGAAATAGCTCTATTTATAGGCAAAAAAGAGGGGGTTAGTAAAATCATTCATTTCTGGAAAAAAATTGATTTTTTTTGAAAAAAATTCCGTTGGGACACATGTCACCATATGAGTGGGACACGTGTCCCGTTTCAAATTGGAAAGCAACGGATATGTCGTCAGGGGGGACACGTGTCGCAACGCCATTCTGCCACGTGTCCCCCCAATTTGAAATTCTGGGCGTGGGGACAAGTTACCGTTGTGGACACGTGGCCCTCTCATTGGGCACCACGTGTCCACTGCAGAATTTTTTTAAAAAAATTCCCTTGACCGGACACGTGGCCCAGTGCATGGGCGACACGTGTCGAGTCCACGGTCAAAAAAGGAGGCTGCACATGGCAGCCCCCACCCTCTGCCAAGCCAAGACTCCAACGCTGCCTCTTGGTAAGCGCCTGGAACGGGGACTCTTATTAAGAGTCCCCTCAAGAGTCCCCCATTGTGGGGTTTTTGGGACTCTTAAGGGGACTCTTAATTTTAATAGTCCCCCACTGCACATGGCCTGAAATTCCCTTCTCTTTCCTCATTGTTGAAACTCTCTTCCTTCTCTCTTTTTTCATCACACGAAATTCTCTCCTTTTTTCTTCTCCATTCTTTCTTCTTCATCTTCTTCTCCATTAATGGCCGATTTATGCCCTTTCTCTTCTCAGTTATTTTTTCTTCTTCTCCATTATTTCTTCTTCTTCTCCATTAGGGGTTGATTTTATGTCTTTCCTCTTTTTTTATTCTCGATTTATACAGTTTCTTTTTTCCCCTTTTTTTCTTGTTCCAAAAATTTTTAAATAACAAACTTTTGGTTTTGAGTGAGGGCTTTGTTAACGTTTTTATGCTAGAAAAATCATTTTTTTGTAGGTTATACTTTGAAACATGTTTAGAGATGAAGAATAGCTTTGAAAGACTTCGATCTGTCATCTCATCTCCTAGATCCACTGAGTCGACGTGGCTCAGACCGAGTCACGCCGAGTCGGACCGAGTCACGCCTAATCCAGCATTTTTGGCCGAGTTCTTCATCAAGTTTGTGATTTTTCTTCCATTTCTCTGTATCATTGTATCATTGTGGTGGAGTACATAGATTTGTGATTATTTATTTTTTAAAATATTTTTTTTGTGTTAATTTCTTGATTATGTATGTGGAAATGGTGTATGTTGTAGGGATTTAGTTCAATCTTGGCATGAAGAAGAAGAAATGAATCATCATTGAAGATTTGTATTTAGATAAATAAATCTGTATTTAGGGGTATGAGGTTAGCTATATTTCTGTTAAATTTTGAAGGATATTTGGATTTGTTAACGACGTCTCTAATTACAGTTAACTATTAAGTATTTTGTAAACTTTCAATTTAGTACTGTTCACCCAGACTGACATTATTCAGTTTTTATGTCAATTCTCTGTCCTTTTTCATCAACTTTTGACTGACTTTTTTACGGTACAATTTTTCACCTGAAAAACCTCTCTCTACAATATAAGCTGGGATAGAGGGAGTACTCCCTTCCGTTCCAGATAAAGTTACACTTTTGCACGCCGTTCAAGAAACTAGTTTGACCGTTAATATGTTTATCTACGTATAATAATTGGTAAATAAAAAATTAATATTTAAAAACTACTCGACAAATTAAACAATATCATATACTCCGTATGATAATATTATTGTTCATATATCTATTAAAATTGACGTCGCTGAGCTCTTTAGTGGTTGTAAAGATGTCAATGGAAAGGATAGTGTGGAGTTGGGTTTGGAGGAAGTTTGTTGGAGATGGGAAATGAGTGTTGGTGCTGAATATTATTGACATGAAAAAGAGATGGGGAAATTTTCGGCTCAAATTTTCGGCTCAAAATTTGGTTCTCGTTGAAAGTTTCAGGCCGACCAATGTCAGTAGGGTGTCAATTGGAGGTTCATGTTATGCTACACATTTGCGACGTCTTTTATAAAGGCCACAGTCTAATTTTTGAAAAGTGTCATAAAATACTCCCTCTTAAGATTGCGGCCCCTTCCGATGACCCGTTTATGCCCAAATCAGAACAACATTTTCCTGAAAATGTGAATAACAAAATGTTATCTCCAATTTTTCATTTCCATTCTCCCACTTTCCTAGAGGGTGCTAAGTGAAAAAATTAAAAAGTTCACCGGTTGTCCCAAACTCGATTACGATTGTCCCGAAAAGAAACTTTTTCATCCATAGTCGAACTTATACTAACCGAGAGTAATAAAGAAACTGGTCTTACTCCACATAGACTTCCACAAGTTCTTCTGAATGACCCTTGTATACTTATAAGTAATCATCTACAATTTACTGTAGATCATGTACTAGCGCTTTTTAAAATTCGATGGACGGAATTTTACAAAAAAATTTATTTCATAAAAAACCAAAAATATGAAATTATATGTGATTTTATGTGGTGGATATTATCGTTCTCATAATGCTTATTGTAAGGGTATTAATGGAATACTAACAAAAATGACGGATGATTACCTTGGTTTGCGTCCCTCTTAGACAGTACATATAATCTCCATATCAAACACTTGTCCTTATGTTCGGGTGTAGAGTTCAGAAGCACAGTGAACATGCAAGGAAATTTGGCTCATAGTGTAATTTTTGCAAAGTTTCATCATATAATGTCTGTGAAGATTTTGGGCCCGTTCCATTGGCATGTGCATGACCAAATCGGAGCATCGTGGCCGTGACTTGGTGAATTAGATATGAATATCTCCAATTTTGTATTTTGACTTCTCACTTTGTTGGAGGAGCTAAGTGCAAAAAGTGAAAAGTACAATAGCAGTCCCAAAATCGATTCCAAAGTCAATACCACTCATGTGCTTACAATCCCTAGTCCTCGAACTACATACTCCCTCTGTCCCAACTCAATTCGCAGAGAGAGAAACAAAGGTGTTATTTTTCTACAGTGAAAATTTTAGGGAAAACTGACAAAAGCAATTTCTGAAAGGACAAAAGCTAACTAAAAACAGTAACGTTAATTACAAAAATTACACACTAATATAACTCTTTAAAATTTCAAATTGGTCACTAATGCCTTCAATAAGACACTGTATACAATTCTACAAAATTTAAAAAGCTGCACTTTTAGTCTTACGGCCCTCAACTTCGCCTTCTCCAACAAGATTCTCAGGCTGAAAAATATGAAAATCTGTAAAAATCCATAAAAATGAAAATCTGTAAAAAAAAAATAAATCTTAACCCGATAAACATGAAGCTCTGTAAACATCCGAACTCAATCTTCCAGGAAAAAATATATTCAGGTCCCGAGACAAAAACCCACAATATTAAAGCCTAAAAAAACAAGATCTGAAAACCTTAACAAAATCATACGAATAAAACATTATCACATTTCAAAATCGACCCAAAATCACACATTCTTCAAGATATAAACCAGTTTGGCCAATAATATCATTCATTCGAACGGATCTAGAAAACCCTAATCCAACTATCCATTCAAAATCAAACGCAGCCCCACAAAACATGTAAAAACCATGAAAATCAAGACAAAAATCGTGAATGAACAAGGTGATTTTAAAAAAAACCAACAAATTAAGGATTCGAAGTCAAGAATGGGCACTCCATTCGAAACTCATTCAAAAACAACAACAACAACAACAAAAAGTAAAGACAAGAGAAGATTTAGAGTATTTATAGGATTATAGATCTGGAAAAAAATTGGGAGTGGGAGAGGAAGAGAAAAAGATATAGGAAGAGAGAGTGGGTGTGTGAGAAATGAAGAGTGCAGATGCCTTTTGGGAGATTGAGAGAAGTCTAATCTTCTCTTTAAACCCTAATTAAAGCCAGACCCATTGAAATTTCAGCAATTTTAAAGGGTAAAAATAGAAATTTGCCATTTTTGACAAATTTCAGAAATTGCAATTTGAATTGGGACAGACTAAAATGGAAAGTGTGCAGTTTGAGATGAGACAGGGGAAGTACAACGATTCTTTGTTGTGCTTCCTTTTTCAACCAGACTTGGTCGAGATTATGCTTTTTCAACCAGAAGAGGTGTTCAAGCATTGTAAATTCATGATATGCTCGTTGAAGCTCAAAACTAGGTTGAGATAAGGGAAAACTACTTGTGAACTTCACTTGCCTATAGAGCTTGGCATGTCATAATTTTGAAAGGTATTTTGGATATTGAAATGTAAATCTATGAACATTTGTAATAAAATACTTGTGTCTCGTTAAAATGTATTAGCTTACAGTTAATTGGAGAGAATATCATTGGCCTTCCCCTACTGATCTTCCAAAATAAATGACATTTTGTGTAAAAGAGAGATTGATTTCTTTCCTTTCTTAAGCTTTCTGTTTAACCTTTCCTTTCCAGATAATTGTTTATGTCAGGCAAGACAGTTCTTTAATATTCTTTGTATTTTTCTTGCTTGTGTGTTTAATTCGATTATGTATGCAAATTTTATCCAAGGATCTTAATGAGTTGGTACTTACAATCAAAAGAGTGAAAGTATCCACGACCTCTAATGGATGAGTCGTGGATCTTTTCTTCCTAACAGATGCCAGGTTACTCTCTTTGATTAAAAGATCATATCTAGATTCTCTTAATAGATGTGAACATTGCCATGGCCTATACTGGAGAGATGAGAAGCAATGCAAGGTTTTCCATATGACATTTGAGCTTGATTTTGATCAGGAAGAAAAATATGCTTCACATTGCCACGTGCCTGGGAAATATGAATACTGATAATTTCCATAAACATAAAGTACTATCATCGCAGTTGCAACCCTGAAAGCTGCAATTTTTACAATAGAGGTGGGCTTTGTTACAAATATGTTTTGTAGTAGAAGGGACACATCTTTGCATTTGTTAATACTCTTGATAAGCTAATAATATGTTTAGAACTGTTTTCCCGTTGAAATTTTTTATCAGTCCCCTTGTTACATTTAGATGAAATTTTTGGCTTCCCCCCTCTTCATGCATTGATGTTCTCTTATTTTTGCACTCTTATTCACTAATGTGGGATGCGGGGGATTAAAGACGATTCTATCGAAGCAGAGAAGGTAGCTTGTAGGTGCCTTCTCTGGTTGTGCATTTGATCCTCTGCGATCAAATGCGGTTCTTAGAACCACCTTTAAATAACAGAATTGAAGGCGGTTATTTTATGCCTTCCATCAGTTGAATGAACTGTCTTTAAAGCGGTTCCGAGTTCAGAACGATGTTGATACACTCAGCTTTGCGTGCAACTTCCGGTACCGGGAGATACTATATGTTCCGGCACCCGAACTAATGTCAGAGACAATGCATAAGTTACTAAATCACGTCCAAATCCCATAAAAACCTAGTTTTAGGTCTAGAATTCGTTATTTACTCACTATAAGTTACAATTTCGCAAATTTTGTCGGCTCTTCAATTTCCGAGTTCGTAAATGTCATCGGCTCATTAGGTTCCGAACTCAAAAGGTGAAAATTGGTCCTTTGGTTTCTGAAAGTATAAACCTGGGACGGACTTCTGAGTTCGTAAATCATTTTGGTTCTAATGACAAAAAATTTAATTCTTTGCTAAACCCGGCCTAAAATAGCTTTAAGTCGCCAATAATGTTTCTAAGACGTTTATAATACATTATTAGGATTTTCAAAAATGTATAGACATCGCTACATTAGCAATTATCTATACATTGGAATAAAAATCACGTAGATTCTATTCCGCATATAACAAGTAAACTTTATAACTATCTAACACTATGCAACATGATAGTAGTTTCAACAAGAGTCTATTGAAAATGTTAATTATGCAACTATCTATAGATAGTAACAGAACATAATCAAATTTTATTTCACAAAATACGTGTAACGATTGTTGAGATATATTTCATAACACCACGTTAGGCCTTCCAAAAGTTGTGGATCAGAAATTGATTAAATGTCTTGCCAAATAATTTCTTCCCACATTTATGTCACCTTGTGAGTATGGCTTTTATTCCTTTGGAAAAACCTTCCGCACATTACAATAGTAGTAAATTAGTTTGAGTTGGTTAGTATTTTAATATAAAATTTTTTATTGAATTTTATCCACTTTACACTTACCTTATCAATCTCTATGTAATTTGACTGAACATTTTTAACACACTCCGCCGTGTATAACATTACGTAGTACCTACACTCCCATATTTTTTCTTGTTTCTTTTACTAATTATGTGAATGGAAATAAGTTAATAAAAATGAAATTGAATTAATTTAGTAGGTGACGATTGTAGTAATTCAAACCTTGATTTGGACTACGTGTAAGCCATTTTAACGATTAGGCTCCTTGAATGCACTCTCCGGAATGTCTACAAATGCTTGTGAAGGTTGAAAGTGCGATGGATCCATCCATTACACCCGCTTGTTGGGAGGTCGTCGCCGTACCTCTCAAAGATGTAATTTATAAGCCCTATTACTCACTAAATACAATTAAGTAGATAGTTTGGCAAGTCGGGGTCGTCCACAGAGAAGAGGGATATTTCCAAGCGTCTAAGCATGCAATGGTGA
>JAULKK010076245.1:0-18141 GCA_032355705.1 Rubia peregrina
TTATGAAGGCTCCAAAATAGCAGAAACATCAAGTGATGATAAATCTCTAACAGAACGAGTACGGGTAGCTGGAAAAAATAACTCATCAAACCGAGCATGACGAGTGATGTACTCCTTCTTCGTGAGAGGATTAAGACATCGATAATCCTTGTACTGTGAACTGTAACCCAAAAATATACAAGACATACTCCGAGGTGCTAATTTATGTGCAACATAGGGCCTCAAATACGGAAAAACTCGATAACCAAATGGATGAAAATTGGAGTAGTCAGACGTGGTACCAAAAATAACAGAGAGTGGAGACTGACCAGATAAAACTAGAGTAGGCAGTCTGTTGATGATGTAAACTGCTGTCGAAAATGCATCATACCAAAATGAATGATGAAGACCAGAATGAAAGAGCATCGACAAACCTGTCTCAGTAATATGACGATGCCTCCTCTCTGCGCGACCATATGGCTCAGGAGTGTAAGGACAAGAAAGTTGATGATGAATGCCCTTTGATGCAAAATGAGTTCTCATGCGAGAATTCACAAACTCGGTTCCACCATCACTCTGAAATACTTTAATGGTGGTAGAAAATTGGTTCTCAACAAAAGCTTCAAATTGCATGTAAGCCTCTACAAAATCAGACTTTCGTCGTAGAGTATATAACCAAGTAAACCGAGAAAAATCATCAACGAAAATGACATAATAGGAGAAGCCAGCTCGAGAAACAACATGTGAGGGTCCTCATAGATCACAGTGAATCAAATCAAGTATGTGTGGTGCGTGTTTTAAATTATCTTTAAACGCAAGACGCTTGCCTTTAGCCATCTCACAAGAGGGACATAAATGAGCCTTGGGCAGCAAACTAGTAACTGACAAACATCCATACTTGCTCAAAGAAGAAATAATGTTGTAAGGCACATGACTAAATCTACTGTGCCAAAGTTCAAAGGATGCTTTAGAAGCACCACAATAATCCAAAACATATAAGCCAGCATCATGGTGACCTTTACCAATAACATCTCTAGTAAACTTGTTTGAAATAGTGAAAGGATAATCATCAAAACAAATAACGGCATTCATATTCCGAGTCAACTTGATAATAGACAACAAACTTTTAGTAATATGTGGAACAACTAAAACATCATACAGTGATAGTGAATCAGAGACCCGAGAATGACCAACATGCGTAAGGGGAAGAGCAGAACCATTACAAAAAATAACACGTTTGTTACCAGAGTAGGGAGTCACACGCTCAAGAGCGAACTGAGAAGAGGTCATGTGGTTGGTCGTGACAGAATCAGCTATCTAGGGAATATGTAGTGGAGTGGCAGGAGAAAAAACATGAGAAACTAAATGAGCACATGTGGAGGCAAAGTGACCAAATTTCTTACACCACTGACACTGTAACTGGTACCATTCATCGCGTAATTAGGGACAAGAAGAAGCAACATGACCCGAGGCGTAACACCATTGGCACTCGAGTCGAACAAAACAATTCATATTTAATTTGTTTTGTTTTTGTTTTTTTAAGAGAAGAATTATAGGAAACTACAGAAAAAACTGTAGAAGGCTGCGTCACAGCAGCAGGGCACGTGAAATCACGTGCGAAAGAGGTGCGCGTGAGATCACGAGCTGAAAGGGAGAGGCATGGGACTGTGGAAAGACGTGTGGCACACGCGCTGCTATCGGTGGGCGCGTGGATCACCGCGAGGATGCTGGATGACGCGTGCGGATAACGATCATTCTTGATGAAGAAATCGTCGGGAGACCGCGAGCTTGGCGTGAAGGAGGACCGGGCGGAGCTTGACGGCGAAAGATTTAAGCTTGGCGGCCGGTTGAGTTCGATTGGCGGAGCGAAGGGCGACGACGGGGATCCGATCGGATACAGAGCGGCGACGAGCGGCTTAGGAAGAATAGGGATGGCGTCAGAACAAATGGTGGTCGGCTGCATGAGTTGGCGGTGGATAGCGGTGGTGGACAGGCGATGGGCAGTTGACCGAAGATGGCGGCAGTGGGCGGCGGCCAGCGGCGGAGATGATGTTGAACGGAGAAAGGAACGGGAAAATTTGTTGAAATTTTAGTAAGGGCGAGATAAAAGCCAGAACTTTTAGAGAGACCTGACTGATACCATGATAGAATGCAAAACCCACAAATAATTGTGGCTGTGTGTTTCATATATATAGTGCATACAAAGGGTATACAAGACAGAATCATATATGGAAAATGATATGTACAAAACCAATCAGAAATGGTATTACTTTATTAACTTGATTTTAATTGATTTACAATTTTATTATAAAGGAAGGGTATTATTCGTAATTTACAAAATTTTGTGTTTTTGTGGGTTATTATGTACATATCTTATTTTATTGAGCTTAATTGAAAATTAGATTTTAGTTATATGAAAAGAATACGTGGGTCTCGTGACAGGGTATGGACATGCCACTTATTTTTTATCTTATACACTGCATTTGTTAAATTACATACTAAATTTTGAAAAAAAATTATATTATAATTTATATTATATATTTTCACATTCAAATACTTATTATTATTTGTTTTAACTTTTAAATACATTTTTAAATTTTACAAAAAAAACTACAACATTTAAGGTAAAAACAACCGTAAACTTTTCATAATCTTATGGAAAGACCGACTTTCCTAACACTCTCTCAGAATAAATGCATGTGCAACCTCCCATTTCATTGTATATGTTGATATGTTCCCGAAATTTTAAAAGTGATCAGACAACCGTTGACTTGTATTGACTTCAGAAATTCAAACTCTGAAATTTATGACCGGCGTTGACCTCAAAATTATTGAGAGATCGATTTGACTTTAAGAGATGTTAGTACCCTTGATAAATTGAATGGTTTTTGACATTGTTTCCACCCACGACACCAATACCACCACCCATGCTTCGTCTTTGTCCAACCACCACCACAAACCATGAAATCCAGTTTTGCAACCCTGTCCAGAATCACCACCTTATCACAAAAGCACCATTTCCCTCCACCACCAAGCCGTCATCACTTTACTCCCACACCACAACTACCTCACCACTACCTTCCACAACCAAACCATCACCACATCCAATCTTAAAATTTAGAAAGTAATTAACTAACTAAATTTAGAAAGGCAGCATTAGAAGGCGGTTTCAAGAAAAATATGGAACCGCCTTGGTGAAGGTATCCAAACTCAAAACTCTTTGTCGTGTGTCGCCAAATTTCACTAAAGGCAGTTATTCCACCATTAAAGGCATCTTTTAATAACCACCTTTAATTATCCCTAACTAAAGGCAGTTATGTCAAACCGCATTTACTTATGATCACTTCCGATTTCGGAAGGTATCCCAGGCTTCTTACGAGTTTGTAACAAGCTTCCTTTATTTGTTGCTATAGGCCGATAGTACTTTCAATATCGGAAGTGCTTTTCTTTCTAACTTTGGAGTTCAGAAGTAAGCACGGTTATCTATTTTAAACATGAAAGTTGGTTCTAAGTTCAGAGCCCATTCTGAATAAAGGAAAAAAAGTGCCAAAATCATTAAACTATCACAAACTCAAAGTTTTCTAGGGTTTGCTCCCATTTCTTATCCATTCATGAGGAAGTAAAGTTAATACAATTAAAAAAACATCATTTTTCATTAGAAGATGTAAGTTTTATGCAAATTTATTGTTTGAAATTATTTTGAAATGAAAGTTGAAATGTTTTATATATGTGTGCGTAGGTGTGTGTGCGCGTGTGCGCGCGTGTTGAATTAGGGTTTATAGTTAGGTTAACAAGGGTTCAGTTTTGATTGTTGCTGAGAGATTGTTCATGGGTTGCCTTGTAATTAACTTGTAGGATAATGGATCAGAATGAATTCGTTATTAATGATCTTAGAAAATTGCCACATTACATGTCATTGGTAGAATTTTTTTGTTTCGTTAGCATTTGAAGATGCTTCTAAAAAAGTTGTAAAGTCCATATTTAGTTAATTGCCTATTTTTGGAAATTATGCTAATATGGAATAGTTTGTGTTGAAAAAATAAAAGGAAACCCATTGGCAGAAATTTTCCATTTTGTATCTAAGATTGAAGAATGTATCAATTCATATATTTATGCGACTGGGTTGGATTTAAGGAAGTTGGAACTAATTTGATAGTATATTTTCCATATGAGATTTATTTTGATTGGATTAGATATATTTTAATTCCTTTCTTAAAGGGATTGGATTTGGTAATTCATATTTACATGGGTTTCAATTGCAATCAGAACTGGTGATGAAATAGGAATTTTTTTTTCGCACAAAATATGTGATGCGTGCGATGAGTTTAAGTAGAGGAAAATTCGGCTGAGTTACTTATGCATTTAATTGAAGAAAATTTGCATCCAGGTTTTCATATATTTCAAGAAGTACTCAATAGCCTTTCCGTTTGTGTTCCAACATGATCTTGAACTAATGATCAATTTCAGAATAATATACGTTATTTCCTCGGGAGGAAAAGATCCAGCGTCAACAAGTTTCGAGGTCAGAGGGGGTCTGAACAAAGCGGATCGGAGCTAGGGTTGCTTGTAGAATCCACAGTTGTAATTAGATTAGATAAGTATAATTGTATGGTGTAGTTTGTACAGTGTCTTTCTGATTAGTGAATGTATCTTGAACTGAGCAAGGTCCTAATGATGTATCTGATTTTACCAAACTGTGTAACTAAGTCTCGTGTGTAAACTATTATGTTTTGACGTACTTTGTTTAGTTGAAACTAATTAATTGGATTGAATAAATATTTGGTAAAACTAGAGTTTCAATTGGTATCAAAGTTAAGTCACTTTGTTTTTACCTTGGGTTTGACAAGGAAAGTGGTGACCAGAGAAGAAGCTTCAGTTTCTTGGCCACCACTGCTTGCAGGAACAATTTACAAATACTGGAAGTCTCGCATGCGGGTGTTTATAAATTCTCTGGATGAATTGGCTTGGTACTATGTTGAAGAAAAATGGAAGCCCCCAGTTACTAGAATTTCTGAAGGAGGAGAATATATTTTTAAAGAGCCAGCAGTTAAACCTAAAGAGTCGTGGACAACAGAGGAACAAAAGATAGGATTGGCGAACTATAGAAAATGCCATCTTTACTGTAGTATATGAAAATTAGTTCAAACTCATCTCTACATGTCATCGGACAAAGAAAGTATGAGATATCTTATAAATGGTGCATAAGGGAACAATTTGTGTATGTTAATCAAAGATACAAATGCGGCCACAAAATATTAAGAGCTAAAATTGGATGAAGATGAAACTATTATAGTGCTCAATGGAAAGCTTAGAGAAATTACAAACATGGCACATCAACTGGGAAAATTTTACAAAAAATCTAAACTCGTGGAGAAGACACTAAGATCACTTCCTTAAAGAGTTTCCATTAAAGTAGTTGCAATAGAAGAAGCAATGGATGTAGCCACAATGACATTGGATGAGCTGATGAAATCATTACAAACTTATGAGATAACTGTGGAACATCCAATGGAGAAGATAATAAAAAACTTGGCATTCAAAACCTGGATGCCAAGAAACAATCATGAAGAGGATATCGATGGTGTAAATGAAGAACTTACTTTTATCACAAATAATTTCTCAAGAATGCTGAAGAAATGGTAAGCGAAAATTCTCAGGAAAATTTTAATGGGAACATATCACAATTCCAAGTATTTGGCAACAACCGTGGACCACAAATGGAGAACGGTGAAGTAAGGAAATCAGGAAGGATTCTATGCAGAGAATGTGAAGGGTATGGACACATCCAGGCTGAATGTGCCAATAGTAGAAAGAAGTAAGGAAAATCATATGTTGCATCATTGAGTCAAGATGAAGAAGAGGCGAATGATGAAGAGGAGCTGATTAGTAATTATGTTGCTTTCGGAGAAAAAACTTAACTGAGATTCAGAAAGTGTTACTGGAGGTTCAAACATCGGATAGGAAGAAATGAATCGATGTTCCAACATGGCTCAGGTAGCTGAAGTCCGATGTTCCAACACAGAGAAGTAATGTGAAGAATATTTCACAAGTAATGACAAAGACATAATTGTGAATGATGAAGATGTCTATGCTACATATGAAAAAAATGTATGAAATGTGGCTGAAAGTTGTTGATGATGATACACTCTTAAAAAGGTAGAAAAACCTTTTAGCTAAAGAAGGAAAAGATATGACATCCCTAGTGGAACGACTCAGAAGGGAAAATGATTTGTTGTAATTAAATATGATTTCAATGACAAAAAGGGTTGAAGTTGCTGAGACAGCTATTAAAAGGTTGAATTCTAGAAAAGAAACATTGGATGACATATTCACTTTGGGTTAGAGTTTTAGAAATCTACAAGGGATAGGCTACGAAAAAACATCTACCCGCAGTGGGGTGTTCAAAAAAGAGTTTCAAGTCATGAAAAAAAAGTGGCCAAAGCACATTAACGAAAAGTTGTAATATATGGTTACTGTATCTATCAAGGTCATACAGAGGATCATTACTTTACAATTCTCAGAAATATTATAAATGGACATCAACTCTTAGCAGGTTCCACCATGGATCAATTCCAATAGTCAAAGATGGTCCAAAAGGCATGGATCCCTAAAACCCCTAATTTATGCCTTGTTGCTCACATATATCTTATTGCACACTCTATGGATTCTTGGTACTTTGATGGTGGATGCTCTCAACATATGTATGGATATTAAGAGTACCTAAAGAAAATCAAACCCCTATCATTGTGGATATGTTACCTTTGGCGATGAAAATAAAAGCAGGGTGGTATGAAAAGGTAAGCTATTGATAAAAGGATTCCTAACCATTACTAGTGTATTATTAGTGAAAGATATGAAGGCCAATCTGTTGTGTATTAGCCATTTGTGTGATGACAATAAGAGAAGTGTATTGTGGAACATAGCGATGACAAAGTTCTTACAAGCATTCGGGCATCACACAAATGCTATATGTTGGAACTAGAGGTGAACTACTTAAGTGCAACAAAAGAAGAAGGGAAAATGTGGCACATGAAAATTGGTCACATCAACTACAAAGTACTTGTAAATATCACAAAGATTGAGGCAGTACAAGGAATTCCCACACTCACCAACAAAAAGGAGATCGTATGCAGTCAAGGTTAGCAAGGTAAGTAGATCAGGGCACCTCACTCGTTAATTCAAGAGATAACCACCTCTAAAACACTTGAACTTGTGCACATTGATCTGATGGGTCCCGTGAATACACCTAGCGTTGGAGGAAAGAAATACATTTTGTATGCATTGATGACTTCTCTAGATATACGTGAATGGCATTCTACAAAGAAAAGTTGGACACTCTTGATGTTTTCAAAAGCTTGGTGATCAAACTTCAAATAGAGAAGGGAAACCTAGCTAGGAAGATCATTCAAATTCTTAGTGATCATATAAGAGAATTTATAAATACTCATTTTACTGAGTTTTGTAATGATCAAGGTATTCAGCAAGAATTTTCCACACCTATTACTCTATAACAGAATGGCATCGTAGAGAGGAACAACAGGGTTTTGCAAGAGATTGCTCGAGTTATGATAGCCAAGAAAGGAATTCACAAGAAATTTTGGGTTAACATTGTCAATACTGCTAGTGTTAATACCAAAATTTTTGGTATATCCGATGATGATCCGTGCCAGCCCAATATCTACCTGAACCTACAAGACAGGCAGAGAAAGGTCAGGCATGCAGGCATCGGACCGTACTCGCTCCAACGCTCCTGTTAGCCATGGTGGTCATGTGGAAGCGTATTCAAGTGAATAATAGAATGATAGGAAAATCTTACCTTGTGTCCAACACTTTTTCTCGTTATGTGTGATTTGGTGGCTGGTGGGACTAGAACTGTCCCATCAGCGTCCGCATGTCACCAACCATCTGACGCCTTGTCTAGGTAGCATCCCTGGCGGGCAGGGAGCGCCTCTGGAAGGCAAACTGTTGATCCATGTTGGGCCGTTTGGTCTTATCCGTTAGCTAGTCCTTGTTGGGCCGTTTCGGCCCATGCCTTATCAAGTCCCCCAAGCCAATGGCATGACCAAGTAGGTGAACCTGCATGTCAATGGTTGTAACGGAGTCTAACTTTACCTTTTTTATTACCCGTATCTTCCAGGGAGCGGGTAGCATCCCTGCGAACATGAAATTCTCCTTAGGAGCAGATAGCGTCCCCAGGAACTGCTTCTGCATTTTTTGGGCATTTTGGTGGTTCATTTTAGTTTTTGAAATTGTCCATCAACTATTGATATATTTTTTATTAATGCACTAGCTGAAGGTTACCTATCTGGATATCCGTCACATGTCTCGCTCTGACGGTTTTTTACATGCTGGCTGCATAATCTTTGCTCTCTCCCGAGGTAGTTATCATTACACTTTTGTCGCCCTGTCTGTCAAGCGTATTAACTGCACTCGCTCATTTAATCTCCCCATTTTCCCTTTCACATGTTCACATTCCTTGTCATTTTCTTCGCACTGCTTCTTCTCAGCGATCCTGCTAACTTGGCTTTGTGAGTTCTCCGACAACTTTTGCCCTGCTTTCAGGTACCTTTTCTGTCTTCTTTCTTCCTTCTCTCCATCATTTTATCGTTACCATCATGGTCTCTACCGTTGGTCCTCCAAAGGCATATTTGTTCTATGGCACTACCAATCCCGAATTTAGGGCAGCTCTTTGCATCATGGAAGCCGCCAATAATGCTTAGAACGTTATTTTTAACGATTCCCATGAACACATCATCCTTCCTGGAGTTAGCCAAACGGTCTTAGATGTACCCGAGGGAATGATTGTTGTTTATCTCGGGTCCCTCGAGCAATGCTGTCTCAGGTTCCTGCTTTCTCCTTTCTTTCAGGCTATTTCGGCCTTTTATGAGCTTAGCATATCCGACCTTCCCCTGAACTCTATTAGGATCATTTTAGGTTTTGAGGTTTTGTGCCAGCTCCTCCACATCTAGCCTTATGTTGCCCTCTTTTGCATTTTTTGTCATTCTGCCAGGATGCCCCCGGACTGGACTTTTTTGAAATTTTGGAAAGATAAGGTTAGGCTATTGACTGATCTTCCCACTCGCATTGAGTGGAAGAGGTGATTTATCTTTGTGGATGAGGAGCTCGTCCTGGTCCCTGCTAGTGAGAAGAGGGTTATTAACCTCTCCGGGCCTGAAAGGGGCGGGGTTCTCGTCCCACTGCCGCTGAAATCATTTCCCTACAACACTTTATTTCTCGTCTTGAGGCCATTAGCGTCAGGTGAGACCACTTTTTGCATGATTCTACCCTCCATGCAATCGGCCTGCCTTACTTTCCTGATTCCACTTCTTCATGTGAGAGTCTCTCCGATCTAAGTGGTATTCACTCTGTCGGGTGGGCTATTAATTCTGCATGTTGTTCTCTTTTTCTTTTTTCTCCTGTTGTTGTCTCTTTTTTTATTATTGCTTTCTAACTTCTCCCCTTTTTATATTTTTGCAGAGATGTTTATGGCTACTTTCCTCAGGAATCTGTCTAGGCTCCCTCGCCGTGCCTGGAGCAGCCATCTGCCCTGCCATGTCGACGACGCGACTGACGTAGCTGATCAAAAAGTGGAAGCGATCAACGTCTCCAACACTGATGTCAATGAGGATGAACCTGCCTAGAAGAGGGTCCACCGCAGGCTACAGAAGAGGGGTGAGAATAGCGGGAAGAGGGTACGGAAGAGGGTCCTTGTACTGTACTTACTTGCTCTCTTTTTCTAGCACCTATACTCCGTCTGGGCCATGCAGGAAGAAAATGGTAGCTTGCAGGCGGAAGTTACTGAGCTAAAACGTGGCATGGCATCCCTGCATTCTCAGGCTCGTCGTATCATAAAGCTTGGGCAGGATCTAGAGTTGGAGAAGGGCATTATTAGCTCTCTGCAGAATTTCTTAAGCCGCGTCGAGGCCAAGATTGTTGAGTTGAAGAAATTCCAATAGTGGGCCTTCACTCGGGGATTCGTAATCATTTATTCCCACATAGTGCGGAGCAGTAAGGCCTCCCAGCTATTGAGCGTCGCTTTGATGAAGGTCATCGACTTGTACTCTCGTACCGAGGATGAAAACCAGTTGCGGACTAGCCTGGGTGATGCTTTATTCCTTTCAGGGAATACAGCTTTATCGAGTACTTCTCTCAGCTGCATCTGTGGATATCATTGGCCAAGGTTGACAGCTGGACCCCGAGGGTATCCCCTCTGAAGCTGATGCACATTCCACCAGCGAGATTCAGCAACTGACTAAAGACATGACGGCGTTTGCCGACGATGTTGCTCAAGTCGCTGATAGGTCTAAGAAAGACGATGATGTCGGGCAAGTCAGTGTGAGAGGTGAAGCGGAAATTGAAGCCAAGCAGTCTTGAAGGAAGAAATTTCCAATTATTTTTTTGTCAATTTCCCTACTGAGGGATGAAACTCTGTTTGTCAATTTGTTTTTTTTGATTTGGTGATTGACCGTATTTGTTGCTGCTGTCTACTTGTTTGTTTCTTTTTAAAACATTGCTTAGCCTTGATTGCGTTAACTTATCCTTTCAAAATTTTGGGGCCAACTTTTGTAGTTTCAGCCTACGACTACCTCCCTTAATTCTGACATCAATTGTTGTCGGAGTTATGTGGTCCTCGTCTTTTTCAACCTGGCTTGCCTTTGTATTGGCTGTTGGGGAAAGTACTTAGGTTTTTATCTTTTGATTTATCCTTTCCCGACCTTGTTATTCAGCAGGAATTTACTTTCGTTGGCAGCTCGCATTAGCACTGCAACTTTAGGCTGAATCGGGCTTTTCCCTGGCGCTGGGTATTCATTTGCTTAACTATTTTTAGATTCGGTATGTGCTTAGCACCTCTTGTCTGCGCCAGCACAATGAATTTACCCTGAATTGGGTGCGTCCGGAGGTTCATTTGTTTAGCCCCCTTTGAGATTCGGCATGCGCTTTGCGCTTGCAGTTTGCGCCAGCGCGGTAACTTTAGCCTGAATCGAGCTCACCCCCGGCTTTGGGTGCGGCTGGAGGTTCATTTATTTAGCCCCTTTGAGATTTGGCCTGCACTTTGCACTGGCAGTTTGCGCTAGCGCGGCAACTTTAGCCTAAATGGAGCCCTTCTTCAGCGCTGGGTGCGGCCGAAGTTTCATTTCTTTAGCCCCTTTGAGATTCGACTTACAGTTTACGTTGGCAGTTTACGCCAACACGACAACTTTAGCCTGAATAGATCCTTTCTCCGGTGATGGGTGTGGCCGGAGGTTTATTTTTTAGCCCCTTTGAGATTCGGCCTGCACTTTGCGCTGGCATCTTATGTTTGTGCTGAAACTTTTACCTAAATCGAGCCCTTCCTCAACGTTGGGTGCGACCGGAGGTTCATTTCTTTAGCCCTTTTGAGATTCGACATGAACTTTGCACTGGCAATTTGCATCAGCGCGACAACTCGAGTCTGAATTGAGCCCTTCCACAGCGCTGGGTGTGGCCAAAGGTTCATTTCTTTAGCCTCTTGAGATTTGGCCTGCACTTTATGGTGGCAGCTTGCGCCACCGCAGTAACTTTATCCTGAATCGAGCCCTTCCCCAGCTGCTGGGGGCGGGCGGAGGTTCATTTCTTTAGCCCCTTTGAGATCCAGCCTTCACTTTGCGCTGGCAGTTTGCGCCAGTACGGCAACTTTAGCCTAATTCAAGCCCTACCCTGACGATGGGTACGGCCGGAGGTTAATTTCTTTAGCTCCTTTGAGATTCGACCTGCACTTTACGCTGGCAGTTTGCGCCAGTGCAGAAACTTTAGCCTGAATTGAGCCCTTCCCCGGCGCTGGGTGCGGCCGGAGGTTCATTTCTTTAGCCCTGCACCTATTGCAAACACTACCCCAAAAGAGGGGCGTGGATGTAGATCAGGGTTTCCTCGGGATCACCTTCCCCTGGATCCCTTCAGGAACCCCGCATTGCCTACCTGTCGCATTTAAACAGCTCCAAAGCATTTATCGTACATACATAAATTTATAATCACGTCAAGCATAGTACCTTCTCAGGTTAGCTATGTTTCAGGTCCTGGGGATTGGTCTTCCGTCGATCCTCTCCAATTTATATGCTCTTTTTCCCAGCACCTTGGTCACCTTGTATGGGCCCTCCCACGCAGCAGCTAGCTTCTTCTTCCCCTGGGCTCGACTTGCTTCATTTTTCCTTAACGCTAAGTCCCCCGCTTTCAAGGATCTCGCTGTCACCCGGCTATTATAGTGTTGTTCCATCCAGGATATGTACGTTGCTTCCTTCAGTTGTGCCTTCTCCCTTAGCTCATCTAGGGCCTTTAGGTTTTCCCTGATGGATTCTTCGTTTTCTACCTGGCTTAGCGGCTCTACTACTCTCATGTTGGGTGCTGTTACTTCTGGGGGAATAATCACCTCCGTCCCAAAACACATCCTGTATGAAGACTCTCATGTTGCGGTTCTTGGCGTGGTCATGTATGCCCATAGAACACTTATTAGCTCTTCTTCCCATTCTCCTTTGGCTTGTCCCAACTTTCTTTTCAGTACTTGAACGATCGTTCTATTGGCCACTTATGTCTGCCTGTTTTCCCGCGGGTGTGCTACGGAAGTGAACTGCTGGCTTATGTTCAATTCTGAGCACCATGACCTGAAAAGCTCGTGAGCAATTTTTCCCCCATTGTCACTGACGATCACTTGCGGGATTCCGAACCTGCAAACTATACTCCTCCGGGCGATAGTTGTGATTTTTCTTCCTGTTATAGTTGCTACGGCCTCCGCCTCCACCCACTTTGTGAAGTAATCAATTGTCATAAGTAAAAGCCTATTTCTTCCTATAGCCTCTGGGAATGGTCCTGCAATATCAATCCTCCATTTCGCAAAAGGCCACGATGATCTTATATTGGTCATTTGTTCAGCCGGGAGCTTCTATACTTCGTATGCTCTTGGCACTTATGACATTCCTTGACCATATTTTCTAAATATGCCTTCATGTTTGGCCAATAATATTTGCCTGCACTGTCCGCAGTGCCATTGTCTTCGCTCCCTGATGACTCCCACAACTTCCTTCGTGAATTTCCCTGAGGACTAAATTTGCCAGTGCTGGATCTGCGCACATGAGCCAAGGCTCTGTGTAGCCCTTCTTGTACATCAGCTCACCTCGGATGGCATACTGTAATGTCTTCCTTCTTATTACTCTTGTTTTTCCCCTGTCAGCAACTCTTCATGTTCCAGGTATTTGCGGATAGGGGTCATCCAATTGGACACTGATCCCCTTATCATCGCTACATGTCAAGCGTCTGTTGACCTACAGGCTAGCTCTTCAACCAACACTGTCTTGGTTAGGTGTGCCTGAGTTGAGGAGGCCAATTTTCTCAACGAGTCTGCCCTAGTGTTCCGGGATCTCGGAACTCTGGTGACATCAAACTCTTCAAAATCAGTCGCCAGGCTTCTGACTTTGTCCCTGTATTTCATCATTGCTGGTTCTTTGACAGCTTACTGTCCACTATACTGGTTGGCGACCGGCATTGGGTCTCTGTATGCCTGCGCCTTCTTCGCTCCCAAGTTTCCCGCTATCTCTATGCCAGTAATCAGTGCCTCGTATTCAGCCTCGTTGTTTGAGACTGGAAACTTCAAACGTAGAGCGTAAGTCAACTCCACTACTTTCGGGTCCAAAATGACAAAGCCCGTGCCTGCTCTCTCTACTTCGGAGGCTCCATCGACGTATAGCTTCCACACGTCCGAGTCCCTTTTCTCACCCCAACTCGAAGGGTGGGGTTGATCCTCCACTACAGATCCTTTCCCCTTTTCCTCTCTTGGAATTTCTACTAGGAAATCTACCATCACTTGCCCCTTAATTTATTTTCTCGGAGCATACTCGATGGCAGGCTCTCCCAACTCAACTGTCCACTTCATTAATCTGCCAGAACTTTCCAGCTTAGTCAGTATCGCTCTAAGTGGTTGATTCGTTAGGACCACTACATGGTGCGGTTGGAAATACTGCCTTATCCGTCTCGCTGCATGAACTAGGGCCAATGCTAACTTCTCCTGACCTGTGTATCTCTTCTCGGAGCCCTGCAGAGCTCAACTGACAAAGTATATCGGTCGCTGGATTTTTTTCTTCATTAACCAGTGCCCCACTCACAACCTCATTGCTAGCAGCCACATACAGGTATAAGGTTTCTCCTTTCCTTGGACTGGTCAGCATGGGAAGATTTTTTAGGTAGGTTTTCAGCTCCTCAAAGATTTTCTCCTGCAGCTACCCCACTGCACCATTCCCTTCTTATCAATACATCATTTCAACATTTTGAAAAATCAGAGTGCCCTTTCGGCTGCCCTTTGACATTAAGCGATTCATTGCCGCCAGCTTCCCATTCAGGCTCTGAACATCTTTCACTGTGCTTGGTATTTTCATTTCTAAGATCGCCTTTACCTTCTTGGGGTTAGCGCGTAGGCCCTCGTTCGACACTATGTGCCCCAGGAATTTGCCCGCTCCCACTCTGAATTAGCACTTAGCTGGGTTTAACTTCATTCCAGTCTTTCTGAACTGCAGCAAGGTCTTCCTGACGTCTCCCACGAAAGTCTCGTACTGGATGTTTTTTATCACCATGTCATCCACCTGTACCTCCAGGTTTCTGCCAATCTGTTTCTGGGAAACTTTATCCACCACCCTTTGGTACGTTGCCCCTGCATTTCTCAGGCCGAAAGGCATCATACAGTAACCGAACACCCCTTTCTCGGTGATGAATGTCACTTTCTAGCATTGGGATCTGGTGGTATCCCTTATATACATCGAGAAAACACTTGATTGGATAGCAGTCATTTGGGCAGGCCTTGTTCAAATTCGTATAGTCTACGTACATCTTCCAGCTGCCATCACCCTTCTTAACCAATACCAGATTAGCCAACCAGGTTGGGTAGGGAACTTCTTCCAGGATCCCTGCTGCAACTTGCTGGGCCACATCCTTGTTGACTGCTTCATTCCTTTCTCTACACAGCATCCTCCACTTTTGCTGGACTGGCTTGCAAGAGGGGTTGACCTTCAGCTCATGATAGTCTACGTCCCTTGACACTCATGTCATGTATTTTGGCTTTCAAGTGAAAACTCATCCATTTTCCTCTAGGACATTTATCAGCATGTCCTTCACATGAGTTGGGAGATTGGTTCCTACCTGCATGGACCAACTTTCATTCATCTTTACCGTCTCCACTTCCGCGCCCACCTTGGATGGATCACCTCCTTCCGAGATTAACCTGACAGGCCTTGCTTTGTTAGCATGCACCTCAGAGCCCGTGTCATCATCTTCCCACTTCCTCTTGCTGAGTGCAATCCCGTGGCACTCTCTGGCTCTCTGCTGATCTTTTTTTACCTTGGATATCCCTCCTGGTCAGGAATTTCAACAACAGGTGCAAGGTAGACATTATGCCCTTGAGCAACGCCAACGTCAGCTTGCCCAGTATCAAATTGTAGGGACTGTTTTCCCAAACTATGAATTCCATATCCACCGTCTTACTTCTCTCACCTTCTCCCAGTGTCACCGGGAGGAATATGGTGCCTTCCGACCATACTGTCCTGTCTGTAAAATCGACCAGCAGAGTGTTCGTACGTTCCAATTTTCTCCTGGTGTTCTCATCCAGTTTTTCAAAACAATGCCAATACATAATTTCTGCGGAATTGCCTCCGTCGACGTACGCCCGATGTATCCTCTTATCCATTACCTTGACCGTTATCACCATTGCATCTGCACTTTCTGACCTATCAGGTATTGGGTCGCTATCGTTGACCTTTATTGCCTCGTTCGCTCCCAGCTTCCTTTCCTCTGGCGTTGACTATGGGGTCTGTCTGCAACGTGTCTTTCGTTGAGACTCGGTCCTACCTCCAACACTTCCACCTATGATGGCATATATATCTGTTACCGTAGCTGTTGTTCCTCTTTCACTGGGGTACTCTCTCTCTCTCTCTCTCTCTCTCTCTCTCTCCGTCCCTTGCGACATTCATCAGTTCTCTCAGCCC
This sequence comes from Rubia peregrina, assembly GCA_032355705.1. Classification (NCBI taxonomy): domain Eukaryota; kingdom Viridiplantae; phylum Streptophyta; class Magnoliopsida; order Gentianales; family Rubiaceae; genus Rubia; species Rubia peregrina. The sequence goes on from JAULKK010076245.1 coordinate 15,957, forward strand.
TAGCCACCTCTTTCGCCTTATCCGTCTTTTGCTCCCTGTCAGGACTTCTTGCCTTATACTTATTGTCCCGCTGCTTGTGGAAATCTCCATACTTGTTTTTACGTTGGTAAGTAGCCTTGTTGTGATCCTTAGAGCTTCTTGACAAATTGGCCAACTCCCCACTCTACACTTTATCCTCTATCATGTCCTTCGGGTGAATGCAGTCGTTCGTATCATGGTCGTGGTCATCATGATATTCATAAAATCGGGACCTATTCCTCTTCTCCGATGGAATCTTCATCCTTAGTGGAACATCCGGGATGCCCTTTCCTGGATATAGGCCAAAAATCTATATAGGCGTTCAGATCAGAGAAGTGAAGCTCATTTCTGTCCTCTTGAACCTGTCGGGCATTTGGGAGGCTGGATGGCTACCTGTTGGAACGGTCAGGTGCCTGGGCTTGATCCTCGCTCTCCTAGCCCTTTCTTCAGAACCATCCTTCTCGATTTTGCGTTGACCGTGAGCTCCCAATGCTTCCTTCCTTCTATTGTCCACCAAATCCGCTCTGTGGAAATTTCCAACTCTTCTTATCAATTCATCAATGGTCGCTGTCGGGTCCAAGGTGAAATCCCGCAACAACAACTTGTGCCTGAGGTCATTCACGAACGTATCAATGAGGAATTGGTTGCTCCTCTCTTCCACCTGATTTGCCTCGTCATTGAATGTCTCCCAGTACGCTGACAGTGTCTCCGCCGGCTTCTGTTTGATGGCCAGGTGCTCCGATATTGTCTTCCGAAACTCTTCCTTTGCATGAAGGGTTAGGAATTTTTCCTCTTGCTGACCGAAACTGTCTATCGTCCCATCTTCTAGATTCCTAAACCACACCCTGGCCGCTGCCGTCAGGGTAGTTGCAAACACCTTGCACCATATAGCTTGTGGTATCGCAAAAGTGGCCATGTTGGTATAAAAGGTATGCAAATGATCCTCCAGGTTCACCTCACCATTATACTGACCCAAGCTCATTGGTATTTTCAGTTTTGGTTCAGTCGTGAACAGCTGTATCCACCTGGTGAATGGTGAGCCCCTAGTCTGCCTATCTAGGCCTTCCTCTTCTTTTTGTTGTGCCTTTCGCCTGGTCCGCTCTTTATTCTTCCAGAGTGGTATATAACCTTCTCTCCATTCGCAGTCTGCGATAACTTCTTTTGCCCCAACTTCCCCCTTTGTCCTGAAGAGGCTGTACTTCTCTCTCTCCTTGGCCTACTTTGAACTGTTCGCGATGTTTTCCCTCCTCTGGTGGGTGCCTCGGAATATCCCTCTTCTTCCGGGAACAGTTCCGTCGGTTGCACATCCTGTCTCTTCCACCACGGTTGTCTATCCTCCATTTCCTTAAGCATGTTCATCATTTCTTTCTGGGACGTCATTATCGTTTGAAAGATTTTTGAGTTGTTCACCACCACCTCCTTCTCCGACCCAAATTCTTGACCCGCGAGAGTCTTATGACCCGAAATTATTAGTTACCCAGATCCCTCTTTTCTCTCCCAAATTTTCTTAAATTATATTTGGAACCCCATCTCTAGTTAAACTTCAAATATTGCACATTTATAATTGGTCTCGCTGTGAGACGGTCTCGCACAAGACTTTGTCAAACATTCTACCTTTCTATAATTCTAAGTCACCATCGTCTTTCCATATGCCTACAGAATGACCGTCTTTCCCAAGACTTTGCCTTTAGTTATATATGCAAAATATTTTTAAAAAATTATTATATAAAATCAATAAATAAATAATTTATATGCTAATTTAAATTAGTATTAATTATTCTGTGTAATTTTTAAGTGTTCTATTAATAAAAGCCTTTTTATTATTAAATTAATTATTTTTATTTTATGATAAGAAAATAAAATTTTAAGGTATATATATATAATTGTGATAAGTTTGAGAGTCCATCTCTTGAAAGACAGTCTTTCCATAAGTCATGGAAAGACCAAGGTTTAAAGTGTAAATTAGAAGAAATGAAAATAAAAATTTTGGGTTGCATGAACCGGGTTATAAACTTTATAACTACTACATGTTGCATGATAAAATTTTAATATTGCAATTAAGATTTTTTCCTTTTATTATTCTAATGAGCAATTGTCCAAAATGGTACCCACTTTTAATCGAAATTCACAGTTTGGTACCCAAATTTTAAAAATGCACCATTATGGT
>JAULKK010076351.1:0-18139 GCA_032355705.1 Rubia peregrina
ATGTTGACGTAGTTTTTAAATATCAAATTTTAATGTACCATTAATATCCGTAATTAAAGTTATTGATGGTCAAACATGACCTGGAAAAATTAATCAAACAGTAGGCCAAAAGTTCTGGGACGGAAGGAGTATTTAGTAGTAGTCAATCCAACTTAAGCACGTATTTTGAATAGATATATAAATATAAATATAATCATATATGGTATTGTTGAATTCGTTGTAATAAGTATTTTCTAAATAAATATTTTTTATTTGTCATTATTATACGTAGTTAAATATATTAATAGTCAAACATGTTTTTTGAAAATCGTGAATTTTTTTACCGCTTAAAAACTTATGCTCACGTAGGGAGTAACACGAATTTCCTTTTTATGAAACAATAAATTTCCCTTTAAAAGGGAATGAACCATAGTAAAAAAGAATTTTGTTATATCACGCCTGGTATTTTACTTAATCACGTTCTAATACGTATGTATGTGTATAAAATAAATTTTAATTCTGAAAAAAACAAAAAACTAAATAAAATTAAAAATTTGCCCCCTCCATTTCCTTCACCACTTATCGGTGCCATCACTCACAGCGGCTGCCGTCGCGTCCCGCCTCCCGCCGTCGCCCAATTTCCGCCACCACTCGCTGCCTCCCCGCAGCCCGCCAAGCCTCCCGCCACCTAAACCCAACCAAGCCTCTAGCCTCCCGCCTCCCGCCTCCCGCCGCCACCTCACCACCCAGTCGCCTCCCTCCGTCGTCCCCCGCGAGCACCGGAAAATGCGATAACCGGTGGAGGAAAAATAAAACTCGCACCGAACCGAGTTGGGGAAAACGCTAGCCGGGGCGGCGAACGGGAAAACTCAAACCGGGGTGGCGAACGGGAAAACTAAAATCGGGGCGGGGGAGTGGGAAAACACGATCCGGAGCCTGGGGAGCGGGGGCAGTGCATCTCACGCACGCTCATAAAGACGATGCGTGCCCTTCACGCGCAGCATCGCGAGAAAGACAACCGAGAGGAGGGGCTTTCCGACGGACCGGGGAAGACAGTGGTGGCTAGGTTATAGCTGGGCAAGCAAGGGAAGACGGTAGGGGGCTGGGTTATGACTGAGCTAGGCGGGGGTGGGAGGCGGGGAATACCGGCCGGGGAATAGGAAGCTCGGCGGGAAGTGGGGAAGAGGAAGACCGCTGGGGTGGCGAGGAAGACCGGCAGGGTGGCGGGGAAGACCGGCGCGGCAATTTAGAAATTTCCGGTGGCAGAGCAGGCGGCGGCACGACGGAGCAAGCGACGGTGAACCTCTCATTTTTATTCTTAATTTTTTAATTAGATTTCAATTTTAAAATTAATTTAAAATACATATTATATTTAATACATATAAATATAGGGTGTAATACACTAAAATACAGGGTGCTTGATATAGCAATCCACTAAAAAAAAGAGCTAACCCACATTGACCAACCAACCTAAAAAGGGCAACCCACATTCACCTTTAACCTTTCTCGTCAAAATTCTCTCTTTTCTCTTTTTTCAAGAAAACATGAAAAAACATCAAAATCCCAAATCAACATTTGATTGTGCAGATTAAACCCGAGGACGATAAACAGTAAAAAGTAAAAAACTTACTGATCGAGATTGATGACACTACCATCATCACCAAGAGTTGGTTTTGGGGCTGTATTCTTGCTCTTGTCAACATGTTTTTCCGCCACTGGAACAGGTTGAGCTTCTTTGGTACCATAACAGTAATACTCTTCAACCTCAACCCCTTTATCCCCAATCAACAGAATCCTTGAAAGCAACCCGAAATTCAGCGCCAGAGAAACCACCAGCAAATGCTTTATTGACACCATTCCCATCATATTCCGGTGCCCCTTCATTGCACTCTAAAGCCTTCAAGATTTTGACTCTGTAAAAGAAACAAAGATCAAGACTCAAACTTTGCAATGCAAAGAATCACATGAAGATTTTGGGTTTTGCGAAGTACCTGACGATTGGGAAGTTTTATGGCTTGTTGGGGGGATTTTGGAATTTTGTCAACCAACAAATTTTAACCCATAAAATGATAAATTTCCCTCAAAAGTCGGCTGATGTTTAAGAACTGGATGCCAGATAGAGTAGATTCTCCACCGGGTAAAGAGGAATGGCTGTAGAATTATATGTGTAAAGAAATTAGAATCGGAAAGGGGGTGTGATTGAAGTGCGAGAGAAAAGGAGGTGGCTTTGCTTTGGATTTCTTTCTGTTTTTTTAGGTAAACTTTGCTTTGGTTTTGGTTCTGCTGATTCTGCAACTGCTGCGGAAGCTCTGCGGGTGCTTTAATTGGAAGGAGAAGAAAAGCTGCTTCGTTTATACTCTCACCTTCCTCCCACTAGCTCTTTGATGCTATTCTTGCACACTTCCAATTTTTCACGAGCAAATGAATAATCTCTTTGTCCCAACAAAAATGACATATTCGGTATTTACATTTGGATGAAATTCTAATAGACGGTATGTCTATAATTATGGATAGACCGCGTATTTTTCTAACCTTATATATTGTATTTATTAAATAAAATAAGACAAAAGTTTTTGGGAAGACCGTAATATATGCATGTGGAAAGACGATGTTGAATTAGAATTATAGAAAGGTAAAAATGATTTAGTAGCAATATTAAAAAATTATCATGCAACGTGGAGTAGTTATAAGTTTATGACCTGATTAATGCAACTCGAAAATTTTATCTTGATTTCTTCTAATTTACAATTTAATCATTGATTTTTCCATAACTTGTGAAAATACATTTTTTTTCAAGAGATGGACTCCAGACTAAATTTAGAAATTTTAAAATATTTTTTATATTATTAAAATTTTCACATTTTCACATTCAAATGCACATTATTATTTGTTTTGACATTTGAAATACAATATTTAAATTTTATTAAAAAATTACATCATTCAAGGTAAAAAGTACAGTGGACTGTCCATAAGTTTATGGACAGCCCATCTTTCCCGAGACTTTCTCTTCGTAGCCTCCAATGATCATATTTGACCGTTAATATCTCTAGCTACATATAATAATTTCACATAAAGAAGGGCAAAAATATCTTTTCCAACTCAATCTCAGAATCCTTTGCGATTAGGAAGAATATCTTTACGAGTGGTGTTTGAAACCCCGAACATAATTAAACTAATACACGAAACATGACACTGATACAAATCGTGTTATGTCAACTGAACCTCTTAATATCATTCTTGGTTGAAGGAAAACAAAATCAGATGTACAAACATAATAATCATAAAGAAAATAATGAAGAGGCCTCCAGATTCTTTTGTTTTGAGTTTATGATTTATTCGAGTTCCATATGAACTTTGCTAACAGTTTGTGTATTTATGCAATGTATCCGTTGTTGATTTTAAGACTATTATTAAGTGCAGAGAAATTGAGTTCAGGACTTTCTTTATTAAAATTAACTTGCCACCTTAGGTTAAGAGTTTGTTGTGTCAGGCTTGAATTCTTGTTACAATGTTTATTAGATTTAGGAGGTAAGCATTTTTTGCTTCCACCCGTAAATATGGGGCATCCCAAGTATTTGAAGGGTAATTTTCCTGAAATCATGTTAGTTTCAAATTTTATGGTAGCTTCAATGCTTTTAGTAGTGAATTTGGATAAATAGAATAAAGATTTTTCCATAGTTGATCTTTTGTCCTGAAGCTAGTCTTAAACCACCGTTGAAAGTGTTGTACGATGGCTCTGTTGTTTACTTTTGTGCACTTCCAAGGGCACTTCCGAAGATGGAACATGTGTCCAGAGTGCACTAAAGTAGACAACGACGGTTGAACAACTATCTAAGAAACCTTATAAAAATATGCACTAAAATCTACTAATTTAAGGCATTTTAAGGGAAATTCTGAAGGCGAATGTGCCTTCGGAATTTCACTTCCGATGTTGGTATTTACAGAAATGCCTCTGAACTTAACTAAAGCAAACAATAGCGGGTGAACAGTCGTCTAAAAAATCCTACAAAAATATGCACTAAAAGCTACTCTGCTTGTCCCAACGAAACTTGCACTCTTGATGTATGTTATTATTCAAGGTGGATTGTGATTTTCGCACGGGGTTCAAGTCCTCAGTGAGGCATTTATCATATGATTTATGATATTACTAAATTCACTTTCTAGATATACCAAATTCGCTTTCTAGATATACTAATTTAAGTAATATTTCAATATGGTTCTTCATGTGAAATGTTCCCACAAAAAGTAATCATCTCACTTGTAACATGCGGCATGCTCATATAAGTATGACTAAATTGTTTTTTTGTTCCTAACATAACATCTTATACCATCTTTTAGTTCACGAGATCAAAACCATATCCTTTCAGTACCCCACAAATTTAAAATGAAAATTTTGATCCCCAAAACTAGATACTGAGTGATTTTCAGAGACCAAAAGATGGCATATGATGCTATGTTAGGGACCAAAAAACAATTTAGTTTACCTGAAAACCACTCAAAATCTGGTTTTGGGGACCAAAACTTTTATTTAGAATTTGTTGGGTACTAAAAGGATGTGATTTTGGTCTCAATGACCAAAAGATGGTATAAGATATTATATTAGGGACCAAAAAAATAATTTAGTCTATAAGTAATACTTGAATGTGAGATATATTTTTAATAATTATCTCATGGTAATATCAATCAAATTACCATTAATGTTTTTTAATTAGATTATTCATCTTCCTATATCTTTATTTTATAAAATTTATACTCCCTTTATACCAGACTAAATTTCACACTTTCCATTATGGATTGTCCCACACCAAATTTCACTCTTTTAATTATATATATTTATCGCTGGTTGATCGAATTAAAAAGACATAAAAGCCATTTCTCACATTAAAAATTTGCTTAATTGGGCAGTGGAATAACAGAGTTGGGTTTGAGGTGGCAATGACTTGATCCAATTTTGGACCGATTAAATCATCCTAATTGAAAGATAAAATGGTTTTGCCCTATTAACAAAATAGACACATCCATTTTGTCTCATCTGCAAGATTGAAGAAACTATCCCGTACCCCCATATATCTTCTCTTGTCTTGAAATTTCTCCAAGAAAACCCTACACGATCTCCTTTTTCTATGACTGACATCCCCTCTCTTCCTTTTTTTTTGTTTTCATAGAACTCAGAGGAGAGATTTAATAGTTGAAACTAAATTTGAGTTCAACAACTGAGAGAGCTGAAATTACTGAGACAACAATCAACAAGTTGAACACTAGAAAGTCTAAATTAGATGATATACTCACTATGGGGCATAACTTTAGAGATTGACAAGGTATATGCTATGGAAACCCATCGATCAGCACTATAGATTTCAAATCAGAGGTTCAAGACATGAAGAGAAAAGTGATCAAAACACGGGAACACAAACCCCTTATTTGTAGCTACTGCACCTATCAAGGCCGCATAGAAGATCACTGTTTCAAACTACTCAGAGACATCATGAGTGGACGACAACTGCATGCATGTTCCAACATAAACGATGTCCAACGATCAAAGATGGTCAGAAAGGTATGAGTTCCTAAACACACTAATACTTGTCTTGTAGCTCACATTTCTCTTATTACACACTCTGGAGACTCGTGGTACTTTGATAGTGGGTGTTCTCGACATATGACTGGAACTCAAAAGTATCTGACAAAAATCAAACCATACGATGGTGGATTTATTACTTTTGGTTAAGGAAATAAGAGTCGAGTAGTTGGAAAGGTTGAACTGCAGATCGAGGGATTCCCTATATTTACAAGTGTTTTTCTTGTTGAATATTTGAATGCTAATATGTTGAGTATCAGTCAGTTGTGTGATGACGATATGACTGTGGAGTTTCATAAAGAAAAATGCATAGTGAAACACAGTGAAGATAAAAGTACTCTCTGAGATTCGATCTTCAGACAACTGTTACTTGTTGGAACAAGAAGTGAAGTGTCTCAGTTCGAAACAAGATGAAGGAACTATGTGGCATAGGAGGCTTGGTCATATTAAGTACAAAACCCTTGTGAAAATTGCCAACTTGAGTGGTATGCCTACACTCACTGGAAAACGGAAATTTCATGTGGACCATGTCAACAAGGTAATCAATTTCGATCTCCTCACTCATTATTTCAGTATATCACCACCTCGAGAACACTTGAATTACTACAAATGGATTTGATGGATCCAGTCAACACACCTAGTGTGAGTGGCAAGAAGTATATCTTTGTGTGTGTTCAAGATTTCTCCAAATATCCTTAGGTGATGTTTCTTAAATAAAAATATGATACTGTGGAAGTTTTCAGAAGTTTGGTGACCAAATTATAGACGAAGAAAGTAATTCCGGTTAGAAAGATAATCAGAATTTATAGTGATCATGGTAGGGAATTCGAGAACTCCTAGTTTGTGGCATCTGTGATGAACTTGGTACTCAGCACGTGTTCTCTGCACTAATCACTCCTCAGTAGAATGGAATTGTAGAAACAAAGAACATGACTCTACAAGAAATGGCTTGAGTCATGCTTGCTGAGAAAGGAATTTATAAGAAATGGTAGGCAGAAGCCATCAATACAGCTTGCTACATTATAAATCGAGTTTACCTCCGTCCATTCACAAGCAATACATCTTATGAAATCTGGAATGGAAGGGAGCCAAATGACTCATGTTTTCATGTTTTTTTTGAAACAAGTGTAATATTCTCAAAGATAGAGAGCAACTGGCAAAGTGACAGCCGCAGTGATGTTGGAATTTTTCTTGGATATTCAGTGAACAACCGCACTAATAGATTGTATAATCTTTATACGAATGCTCTTATGGAATCTATAAATGTCATAGGTGATAAGCCCAAACTTAGCATCAGGAGAACTCGTGCAAACCCCCGGGTAAACTACAGAGAGCTTGTAGAACTACAATGTTTCATGTCTCTCATTGAACCTAAAATTACACGGAAGCTCTCCATGATAAATACTGGATTGCGGTAATGCAAGAAGAACTTTGGAAATTTGAACGCAATGATGTATGGTATCTCACTCCTCGTCCTAAAGGTGTAAATGTTATTGGCACAACGTGGATCTTCAAGAACAAGTCTAATGTTAATGACCATATTGCTCGGAATAAAGCTAGGGTGGTTGCTCAGGGATACACTCAAAGCACTGATTTCGATGAGACATTTGAACCAATTGCTAGGCTGGAATCTATTCGGATTTTAATTGCTATATCTTGCACTATGAATTTTACGTTGTACTAAATGGATATCAAAAGTGCTTTCCTAAATGGCTTGGTTAATGAAGAAGTGTACGTGGAACAACCTAAAGTATTTGAGGATCTCCACTTTCCACATTATGTGCATTTGACTCAAAAAGGCTTTGAATGGATTAAAACAAGCATCAAGAGCATGGTATGAGCGACTCACTACCATTCTTATTCAGAAAGGTAATCGTCGAGGGGGAGTAGATCGCACCTTGCTTGTTTTTAATAAATCATCAGATATTTTGATTGCACAAATCTATGTTAATGATATTGTTTTTGGCTCTACTTTACCATCTATGGTACAAGATTTCATAACTTTATTGCAGGCTGAATTTGAGATGATTATGGTTGGAGAACTCATCTATTTTCTAGGACTTTGGGGGAAACAAGAGAAGAATGGTCTTTTTAGAAATCAAAGTAAGCATGTCTTGAATTTGGTGAAGAGGTTTGAACTGAGTAATTCTCGAGCTATACGAACACCAATGGGGCTACTGACAAATTGGTGAAGAATAAGAAAGGTGTTGGAGTTGGGTACAAATTACATAGGAGTATGAAAGGGAGTTTGTTGTATCTTACAACAAGTTGACCAGACATATGTATTAGCATAGGAGTATGTGCAAGATTTTAGGCTGATCCTAAGGAATCTCACTTGACTGCAATCAAAGGGGTATATATTAGTGGGCTTCTGAGTATGGAATCTGGTATTCTAAAAATCAAGACTCTCATCTAGTTATTTAGAGTGATTCTGATTGGGCTAGCAATGTTGGTGATCGTAAAAGCACCACTGGTAGATGTTTCTTTATTGGTACGAATTTAGTATCTTGGTATGTAAGAAACAAAATTTGATCTTCTTATCAACAGTTGAAGCTGAGTATCTTGTTGCTGCAAGTTGTTGTGCACAACTATTGTGAATGAAACAAATGTTGAATGACTATGAAATAAATAATGGCCTCTAAGAGTGTTATGTGTCAACAAGAGTGCAATTGATATATAAAAAATTCCAGTTCAACATTCTCGAACAAAGCACATTGATATAAGACATCATTTTATTCGATATCTGGTTGAAAGAAAGGAAGTGGTCGTTGCCTATGTTCCAACATCTGAGTTGTACGCGGATATTTTTACAAAACCTTTGGATAGTGCAACTTTTGAGCTCCTCAGGCAACACTTAGGTTTATGTCATGTTTGAGGTATTGTTTTCATCAGTTTTTATTCATTTTTTTATTTGTGTATATAAATTCATAAAAACACAGGAAAAAAATAGAAAAGGGAAAAATGTAAAGAAAAATAGAAGGAATTGAGTTATGTTGGAATGCAAGTTATCGCATGAGTTGGCAATTGGGAAAATGTAATGATGGTTTTTGCTTGGGAAAGTAAAAAAGTGGTGCTATAGAGGTGAAAAATGTAAGAAGTTGTTTCCCTTTTTCAAAATTTTCAGCTCTTCACCATTCTTCTAGTTTCCACATCATGTTTCAAGTTACTTGCTATTTTCTAATTTTTGGAAGCCATTGTTAAGAGATTATAGCCAAATTTTTTGATGAGAACTTGGATGAGTTCATCCAAACCAGAGTGAGGAAGGCCAAGAGAAATCAGCAGTTAGTCTGTGAGTTTTATTCAAATTTGATGGCTGGAAATTTAGAGAAGGATTCCCTATGGTGTGATAGGGCTTTTGTAAGAGGCAAGATCGTAAAAAACTCAATTGGGAGGATTAATAGGCTGCTGGGACTGAAAACTTCAGATTTTGTTAGAGTATTTTCTGATGAGCTGGGGGTCTCTGATGAACAAATTTTAACCCAGATATCAGGTGGGTATAAAACTCAGTGGCCACCTACAGGATACTTTCAAGCCTCTTGCTTGTCCTCCAGATTCTTCTTTCTTTATCACTTGGTTGTGAACAACTAGATGTCATCTACCAACACCACTGCTCTCACTAAGGAAATGACAAAGTTGTTGTACTGTGTTGGAACACAGAAGCCAGTTAATCTGGGCTTTTTTCATACAACAGAAAATTTTGAGGCATTCCATATTTTCTAAGGCTAAACATGCACTAGTTTATCCTTGTCTTATTTCATCTTTGGTCAGGAGTGAAAGGATGAAGACTAAAGTTGAGGATGAGATTGTGAAAAATGAGCCACTTTGGCCAAACAAGAGAGCCTTTGAACTAAGAAAGGTGTATGACTTGCAGTGGAATCCGAATGCTTCTACTTTTGGGGATGATGAGAAGAAGGGCAAGTTCGCAACCATGAATACGAAGTGGGAGCTCTGGCCATTCAAATCGCTGCTTTGGAGGCTGAGTAGGCCACGATTGAAGCGGAAAAGACATAGCTGGGGGTATAGATTGTTGCTCTTGGACAGAATTAAAGTCTCCAAAATGGCTATGTTCCAATATATACATGAGATTGTTTCAGGGGGAGCAAATTTTTATTTTTTGATCTTGTGTTTGTGTTGCCTTTGGCATCTTTATGGCCCCAGAGGGAGAATATTTGAGAATTTTGGATATTAATTGTGGTTTTGTAACATGAATTTATTTTATGGATTTCTAGATTTCTTGTTTTCTTCCGGCCTTCTCATAAATTCATATACAATACTTAGTCTATGTTCCAACATTGGATTTCTAAAATTCTAATATTGTGAAGTTGGAATTTTTTCTGTGCGATTTTTATTCCAAAATGGTTGGGTCCACAAAATGCCAAAGAGAGAGATTGTAAAGTCACGTGATGTGTATTTATTATTTAATTGGAATTTGGGAATTAATTTGGAAAATAAAATCTTTCTATGTTCAAACATATGGAAAGTTGAAACCTAGATGGACTTAATCGATCGCAGAATATTGCGAGGATATTGATTTTTGGAAGATTGAAGATTTCACAATATTTATTTAGGCATGTGATTGAAGCATACTGGAGTTATGGAAAATCCCTATTCTTAAAGAATTAGATTTATGGAATATTATGAGATCTGTTAAGATAAGGAAAATTCCTTTATTCAAGGGATTGTGATATGCTTCGAAAGAAGATATGTAATCGAACTATTGTTGAGACAAAGGTGGAGATTTACGATCTACGCATGGACTATAGTTAGATGACATCACAGTTGTGCTACTCACGAACTCAATAACAAAAATATGCATTCAGGTTTTCTATCTTTCCGAGAGTATTGTGAGAGCCAGGATACATATGTTCCATGATCTGCACCTAGAAGCATGTGTTAACCAATTAGTATCTTTTGTATGGTTGATTTCTAGATTTATTTAAGTTTACATCACACGGGGTTTATATAGCCTTTGTTGGTTTGCTTGTTTAAATTCCTCGTTTTGTGGATTTATTTAGACCTAATGGATGCTATGTCTTTACGAGCATTTAGATCCTATTTTGTGAGTTTCATTATAGATCGCTTGTAAGTATTTCGAAGTAGAGGGCCATTCACAAGAATGAAAGTATATATTTGAAGGTCATTCGCAAGAATGGTAGTAGACCGAAGGGCACATGCTTAATCGTGGTAGTAGATGAAAATACGGAAAAATAAAGGAGTTGAAGCATGGAAAAGTTTGAAGACTGGTGAGGGCATTCCCTTCTGTACGCCCCGTGCCAGTCAATATAGTGGTGCGACTAAGTAAGGGGTGCAGGCCATGTACCTTTGCAGGGTCTGTGTCATTTTGCTGGCCCGTGCAACTAAGTACAGGCGTGAGCCGAGCTCTTTTGCATGGTACGTGCACCTCGAAGATTAATATTGAAGACCTAACCAATTCCTCATGAGAATTTTTATGGCCACGCCATCTGGAAAAAATGCTAAGTTCTAGCCTGGGGGGCCCCTCACATGTCTGCATGGGCCGTTCCATTCAGAAAGTTTGAAGACCCTTCCAGTCGGCGACCAGTAGAGATGTGCATGACCACGCCACTCAGAAAGCTAGGAAACCTCATCCAGTCGATGGCCCGTGCTGTCGCTCAGCCTAGGGATTCACTAGTTTTGGGGCCTCTTCAAGGTCTATTTCTTACCTACTATATAAAGAGCCTATGTCTACTAGGGTTTAAGAGGAAGTAAGAAGAGAAAAATTAGTTGTATTTTCTATTTTCCTAGTTTCTAAGAGTAGGTAGAGACAGATAGGGAATAACCCTTCTATATTCTTTTAATCTTCCTATTTTTGTCCAAGGGCATTGAATCCAATGGTAAAATTGGGGTTCAATGCTTAGGAAGTAGTTTATTTTCTTGGGGATCTAATTTGTATTCATGACTTGGTAGAGATTTTTTGAGATTTTAGATTACCCTATCTTATATGTGTATGAATATTATGCTTGATTCGTTCCTTATGTTCTTGAAATGATGCATGTTAATTTTACTCTTTGATACTTCATTGTAGTATGTAACATGAATCGTGCTAGTCGTGTTGCCCTTGGGAATGTCTGGTTAGGATATGCGGGATATCGAGTCCCGACTATGTAAGTTTAGGTACATAGATCATGAGCACCGAATCTACATGAGTGTATGCCTAATTTTGACTGGGTCAGGAACCCCGATAGATAAGCATAATAGTTTGTAGCAACTAGGGTTGTATTTTAGCGACCATTTTCGTTTCAACCCTAGAGTCATCATGAGATGCCTATTCATTTGGCTCTGTATACCTATTCATATTCTTCCCGCCTTTGCCACCTAATGTTATTTGTTAGCTGAAGAGCGGCATGATCCAGTTCTTGCCCACTTTCCATGGGATGGCCGAAGGGGATCCCAACAAACACTTGTTGGAGTTTCATTTGGTTTGCACCAATATGAAACCACCAGGGTGTTAGAGGATGACTACAATTTAAGGTTATTTACCTTTTTGCTTCGAGATGCGGCTAAGGATTGGCTCTACTACTTCCCATTGGGCTGCATCACTTCTGGGATGAACATGAAGTGGAGATTTCTCGAGAAATACTTCCCGGCTTCAAAGTCTGCGGGTCTGAAGAAGCAACTGTCCAATATTTTGCAACTGGAAAACACGTCATTGTATGAGTACTGGGAGAGGTTCAAGCAACTATTGGCTAGTTGTCCCTATAATCCATTCAAGGAAGGAGACTATAATGGTTCAATAACAAACAACAGCCCCAAAGATGCAATGGCATTGTTCGAGGAGATGACCAATAGTCCTAGGAAATTTGGGATCCAATCTCGTGCGAAGACTTTAGAGGAGCTAGCTCATTCTCCCAATCTTGAAGACCAAGTCCAAGTGCTTGCTTCCAGGATGAAAGAGTTCATGAAAGGGAGAACACAACAAGTGAAGGTGTGTGGTATTTACAATCTTGATCACCCGATGACACATGCCCACGAGTGGTGGAAAATTCCAAGGAGGTAAATGCCTTAGACTTCTATGGTGGAAATAGGAAGTTTGCTAGGGGGCAAGAACAAGGGTTTCGAGGGAACCAAGGTGGCCACCTACAAGGCCCAAATGAAAACTTCTTTAACCCCGATATCGTGACCACCCTAAGTTCTAGTAGCGTGATGAAAACTAAGGGTACAATAGAGGTGGACCACCTCAACCCTACCCGAGAAGAGATTTTGTGAGATTTTAGATTACCCTATCTTTTATGTGTATGAATATTATGCTTGATTCGTTCCCTACATTCTTGAAAATGATGCATGTTAATTATACTCTTTGATACACCATTGTTGTATGTAACATGAATCACTCTAGTCTTGTTTCTCTTGGGAGTGTCCGGTTAGGATATGCAGGATTGCGAGTCCTGGCTATGTAAGTGTAGGTACAAAGTTCGTGAGCACCGAATCCACGCGAGTGTATGCCTAATTTCAACTGGGTCAGGAACCCCGATAGATAAGCATAATAGTTTGTAGCACATAGGGTTATCGTTTAGCGACCATTGTCGTTTCAATCCTAGAGTCATCATGAGGTACCTATACCTTTGCCTCTGTAGGCCTTGGGAGAAGTGTTCATAGTGGAAGCCCAGGATGTAATTCTTTAGGGGAAAGAGAAGCGTGTAATGGTTGGACTGTTTGACGTACTTTCCTAATTACGGAGGTGGTGTTGATAGAATACACGTGGGCACCTTTGTGTGATAGACACTGGAAAGTGTTGACTATCAACCACACTATGTGGCATATACATTGGGATAGGTTTGTATGTCTTGCATCTGATTGGATCTAGGATCAAAATCATACACCGATCATGTTACACAAATATCCCCTAGTGTTAGTTTAATACTCCCTCCGTCCCAGAGTAAATGACACATTTACTTTTTCCAAGTCAAAATTTACAAACTTTGACACTAATTATATATTAATATAGATAAAATAAATATATCATGTGAGATATTGTTAAATTTATCCTAACATCTATTTTCTAAATATAATTTTTTGTGCAATATTTATGTAGTTAGAGATATAGTTAGGTCAAACATGATCATTGAAGACCGTGAAAAAGTAAATATGTCATTTTCTCTAGGACAAATGGAGTATAGTTTATTCTCTTGATTTGCATGTTCAGTAGTTTGTAGACAAAACCTCCCAAAACTATGTTTACTGCATTAACTATTCGCGACACTCAATCGGAGTGACGCCCGAATGCGAGTTTTTCGTAGTTATATTTTGAATCCTAGCATCTCTGTGGACAACCCCGAACTTGCCACTAGATACTCTTTGGTAGTTGGTAGTTGGTACTAGAGCAATAATATAAATTTCTATCTTTGATCTCTCAACGCTCCATGGGTTAGTAGATCTCCAATGATTTATAAGCGACCCCGTGGAGTGCGAATCATTCCAATATACCATGACATGTTGATTAGTTCAGAATCGTATACCTTAATTTCTCAGAAAGAGGAGATCCGGCGTCGATAAGTTTCTAGATCAGAGGGAGTCTGATCAAGGCGGATCGGTAGTAAGGGGAGCCTACGAAATCCACGTGCTAGAATTAGATAAGATAAGTATGATTGTATGGTGTACTTTGTACTATATATTTCTGATTAGTGGATTTATTCTTAAATGAGTCAGACCTCGCAACTGTAGGTGAATTTCACCGAACTGCATAACCAAATCTTGTGTGTTCATGCTTTACTTTATTGCATACTTGGTTAGATAGTTTATGTTCGAACACATTAGTAATTATTGAATTAATTAGTTAAAATCAAATTTCAATTTTAGAAATAAAAATATATACTTATTTATATTTATTTTCTATTGTATTAAAAGCAAAAAGTTTCTACGGAGTCTCTAACTTATTACATAAATAAAGTATATATTCCTATTTTTGAAGGGAGCTGAACTCTCGAATTTAATATAGAAGTGTCAAATTAACTTCATTAGTTGAGGCAACATCTAATTCCTTTTCCGCAAATGATTAATTCAAGTAATAAATATTTTTTATCAGTGATAATTACTATTTAAACTTTTAAGAATGTATCAATTGAATCTAGCGGAATTAGATTTTTTTAATCATAAAACTAGATTTTGAAACTACTCAATAAGTTAGCATTATGAATTACTTCAAACAAAAATTAGCATCAAGAATTTAATTTGGCCTCTGCTCAGAAAACTGTATATCCTTGCGTTAGAGTACCTAGAAGAATTGAGACTTGATGGGAATGCAAGAATATAAACTTTTGCTTCTTCTACCTGAAAACATACGTGCATTTCTGGTCAGATGATTTTAAGGTTAGTCCTATAGATCCCGTCCATGGTCCTTTTTGGGTGTAACTTTTTGCTGCTAAAGTTAACTTTAAAAAAAGAGTAAAAGGAAACTAGAGTAATTTGGATGTTGAGAGACTTTTGAGTCATCATTTAACTTCCCGTCTAGATGAGTTGAAATGGACATGAGCTAAAATTATTAGAAATAAAATGAGATTATTGGAGCTGAGTTACGATTATTAGAGATGAGGAGATATGAGCTGAGTTGAAAGTAGTTGAAATATATTGAATTGAACTAAATTTCAATGAATATAATTTAATGAACTGAAATTTGTTTAAATAATTCAAAATACTGAATTCAACTAATTTAAATGATAAAGTTTTGGGAAAGAACGTTTTTCCACAGACATATGAAAAGACGGGGTTGAATTAGAATTATAGAAAGGTAAAAGGTTTTACTTGCAATATTAAAATTTTATTATGCAACATGTAGTAGTCATAAGCTTGTAATCCGATTAATGCAACCCGAAATTTTTATTATAATTTCTTTTAATTTGCAATATAAACTTTGGTAATCCATAACTTATGGAAATACCATTTTTCAAGAGACGAAATCAGTTTAAATATGCTAAATTGAAATTTAATAAAATTAGACAGATAAAGTTTTGAGGAAAATCATTTTTCCATATGCATATGAAAAGATGAGATTTAATTAGAATAATATGAGGTTGAGTTTTTATACTCTGCACTATCTGCAAGTGAAACATTTGAGTTTTGGTTTGAAACACTACATATTTACAGTCAAACATATAATTTTTATGTTATTTATTTGTGTGTTCAGTTTTTTTAATATTTGATGGAGATGCCAAGACTACTACCACCATAGATGAAAACATTCCACAACTTTATCAAACATTTAAAGGTTATGTTTGTGATACTCTAAGTGATATGGCGGGTTCGATGACTAGGTCAAAGACGAAACTTAAAGATGGTGCTTTAAATGCTTTGATGGATCACCTTCATGATGAAAAATTAATGAAGAAATCAACATTCACAAGTTCTTGGATTAATTGTTCAAAAGTGTTACGGAAGTGACAACATCATGAAGAACACTGTAATTTTTTTTATCACGGGATTTTTAACGAGGTAGTGTGATCGTTGTAAACTATTGTAAAATTATTTAATTTTGGATTTTTGTGGATACAATCGGCCATGTGGGCTTTGAAGGACTTAATTTTGAAATCTGGTCCATTAGGGTTTAGAATATTCAGTTTTATTCTGATTAAAGTTAGATTTTTGTAGGATTAAATAAGACAATGTTCCTTCAAGGTTACTTCTTGAAGAATTCGACCATATCATTATATATTTTAGGTATTTTAGTCGGATATGGTATTAGTTTCTTAAAACTTCCATAAGTCAATTCAGTTTCTATTTGTGATTAGCATTTTTTTCCAATGGACACCCTCTAAATAGAGGGGTTGGCCGAGGTAATTATTACACTTTTATCAATCATATATTTAAATTTTTTGAGTTATACTCATCGCTTGCGAGCATTATTCATTGTTGCTTAATCATGCAGGTTAATTAAGTATCAATACCATCGATTTGTGAACTAATCCCGCAGGCTAGTTAGGGTTACAAATCTCGAGTTGTTCATAACCCCAAGGGTTAATTGTGATCAATTTTGTGCCTATACCAGGGTTTGCGAAATCTCTCGTTTAGTTAAAGATCTAAAATTTTGTAATCCAGAGTTTTCGCAAGGAGATTCATATCACTATTTTTCTTCTCTAATATGTAATTGTTAAATAAATTTTGAAACTATTCAGTATAAAATGTTGCAGTTTTAGGTTAAAACATAGACATTAAATCATAAAACAATGAAATTTGAGTTGGTGAAGGTTTGGGGAAAAGGAAAGAAAACTGAGATTTTACCTTAAGTAGGAGCGTGAATTTACCCAAATACCTTATAAGCCGAATTCGACCCGGATTTTAATTGCTTTGAACCCACGAATTTTTAGTACATTGTCTTAAAAGTGCATTTGAGTTCCTCGTCTTTTCATAACCTATGGAAAAACTGTCTTGCAAGAGATGAACTCAAATAAATATAGTGACAAAATATTAATAGTAGGGCTTAGAGCATCTCCAAAGGTAAGCTAAAATATCTTGTAGTTTGTCTTGCCATGTCAGTTTACAAGCGCGTGAATTAGCAAGCTACACACATGTCCAATGGTAAATTACACTCTTTGTATCTTAATAGGTCCCGTATATTACATTTTAAAGATTATTTTACATGTAGTATATCATAGTAGTAATTAATTTAATTACAGTTAGAAAGTAATTTTCTTTAAATTTAAAGCACTTTATATTAATGATATCTTACAGCTAACGGCATTCTTTGTTTGGTGGTGCCGCTCGACTAGCAGCATATGTAATATCTGCAACAATGGTGAGAAACCATACTACAATTTTTTGAATATTGCAAGCAGGTCCAAAAACACTATCATTGGAAATGCTCTTAATAGAACTGAATTCAACTGAAAATAGTTCAACTATAATGAATTGAATTGAATTAAAATGGATTAAATAATCTAGAATAACCAGAACAAGCTCAATTTATCAAATTAAAATTAACCGAACTGAACTGAATTCAAAAGAACAAACAAGAAAAGTCTAAATTGGAATAAAATTAAACATATTGATTTTTTTAAATAATAACCTAAACAAGCTCATTTTCATCAAAGTAAAATTAATGAAACTGAACTGAACCGAATTCAACTAAATCGAAAGGAATGGACTGAATTAAACTAAAATTTAACATAGTGAAAGGACATTAATAGTAGACCTAAACGAGTTCATTTTCTATGAAAGTAAAAACAGTTGAACTGAACTGAGTTAAATTCAATTAAATTGAACAAAATTCAACAAAAATTGAAATAAGTTAAAAAGAAATGATTTGATTAAACTAAAATTGAACATTTATAATATGTATGCTTTTCATAGCAGCAATAAATTTATTAATCCTTACGTTTTGATTTAAATAAACATTGACAAAGTCTCATGATAGATCGACTAATGGTTAGACTAATCGTGAAAAATCTCATTTCAATAACTTTTAAAGTTAAATTTACTAAAAGCTTGATATTTAAAATAAATTTCATAACAAAGTGAATTGAAAATATTGAAAAGAATTGAAAGTATTTGAGATGAAATTATAAGACCTGATAAGAGCTGAATTGAGATTATTGAAAGAATTGAAAGGTTGAATTGAGATTATTAGAATTGATAAGA
>JAULKK010076455.1:0-18139 GCA_032355705.1 Rubia peregrina
TAAAGATTTTTTTTCAAAGAAAAACTAACTAAACTAATTTTTGAAAGTCCGGGTTACCTCCCAAGAAGCTCCATATATTTAAGATTGTTGGCACGACTCTAATGTTATCCATATGGTGCAGCTTTGTACCCTATTACCATAGGTAACCATAAATAGAGAGATGGGGGTAACAATTTTCCAAGAAGAAGATGTATTAGAGAATGAGTCAACCCTAGAGGAAATAGGTGGTTTGGAAGCTTAGCACATTCAATTAGCTTCTCTATGGTTTCCTCTAAGGGTTCCAAAAATGTGGGGGTTTGTTCCATATGTGGAGGTTGGGGGTGAAAATATGTAATATGGGGAATTAAGTATAAACACCCATTTCTCAACTTCTTCACTCTCAACTAACCACTCTCCATCCCTTTTGTATTCTTATACCAAAATCTCAAGTTCAACTAGGGATGGTTCATTTTCAGAATATTGGGTTTCTAGTTGGCTCACGCTTTCAAGCAAATCATTCACTTTTCCCTTAAACCTTCTCAATGCTTGAGAAGAGTTGAGTTCTCAAATCTCTAATATCGTTATGTAATTGTGATTAGAGTAACTCACTACTCTTTGTCATATGAGCTTTAGCTTGCAAAATTCCTCTATCATCCAATTTGGGAACTAATCCTAGGGATTGAATTTGGGGCATTGTATAGGTTGGTGAAGGCTAACTATCTTAACCAGAGTTTTGTTTCTTGATGCAAATCCATATCATGAATTTGAGTTACCACTCAACCTCAAATTGGGAGAGTCATGGTATGGGTACCATTATTGATCCTCTCGGCCTTAGGAATTAACAACTCCTACCTCTCTCTCATTTTTTCTCATCGAAGAGCATGACTCCGTAGGATGGCCGCAATGACATATCCTACAAAATCTCACTCGTTGAGCCTCTCTTCTCCACATTTTTTTCCAATAAAACCCAAAAGCAAAGAAAACACACAAAGTTCATAATTATAGTGCAAGGTTCCTCAGTTTGCACCAAGAACTCAAGTAATACCTATTCCGAATAACAACAAACAAACAAAAGAGCAACATTACTACTCAACTAACAAGCTATGCAAGTTAACGACTAGACCTTTAGACTAGCATCCGCATCAAGGATGCCAAAATTTGACCCGCCCTCCCGGTGTTGATAATAAACACACAACCTTTTCATGGGAGATGCACCAATGAACCCGAGAGGAGGCTATGACTCAAATATAGAAATTTGTAATGTTGCTCCAGTTCCGACTACTATACTATCTGTGGGGTAGATAGCAGCAAGACCGGGGTCGTCCACAAAGATGCTAGAAATCTATAAGTTAACTACACACAGTTACAATCTGCTCGTCAATCCGACAACATGCTAGGAATAGCTAATGTTGCAAAAATAGGTTTTAGGAGGGGAGTTACTAAAAACTACAAGCATGCAAAAGCACAAGAGAGTGAAACTATATAAAACTAACACTTGGGGAACATTTGTGTAACATAATCGGTGTTATTTTTTTTAATCCTAGATTCAATCACATTAAAGATATATAACTATATCTTAGTGTTTATGACACGTAGTAGGGTCGATGGTCAACACTTACCCATACTTGTCACGTAGGGTGCGCATGTAATCTTCCATGGGCACCGCCTCCGTAATTAGGGAGTGCACAACCATGCTTGCTGTTCAGATCTCAATCTCTCCCTTATGATTATGTCCTGGGCACTCAGGGGATGAAGCACCTTATCAATGGCTCTAAGGTTGCAAAACTCTAACCCTAGTTTGCTACTAACATTATCTCTATCTGTAATCCTTTGGGCCAATTTGCCGAATAACTAGTTGTATGGTCAATCATAACATTGACTCGGTAACCCACATGCACACACACATACAGTCCTGGATTATCATTATCCCAAACATATCTAGGTTTCCTTCTCCGGGGGATATCAATAAGTGCACCAACATTAAAGTAGACTACGATGTGTGCCAATCTTAGTGTGACAATCATGCAATTGATAAGAACGTGAGGAACAAGCTAACACAATAATCATAAACACATAAAGATAGGTAGATTTATAGAATCTCCCAAAACAAATACCAAATCATGAATACAAATATAAACCCCAAGTTAATTAACTACTCACTAAGCAATGGACCCAAATATTTTATTGGATCCAATGCCTTTGGGCAAAATAAGAAAAGAAATTAGAGAGAATGAAGAGTTCCTTTCTCTCTCTACCTACTCTTAGGAGTCTAAACTGAGAAAAAACTTTAATCCATAGTATTCATTGAATTAAATACAAAGAATCTAAGAAACTAAAAGAAAGAAAAGATAAGAAGAACTCTAGAGAGAGAGACAATTCTCATGTTCTTTCTACCTACCAAAAACTAGAAGTCTACCATATGCCTACTTGTTGAACCCCTAGAAGACTAAAGACCCCTATACACAGAAGTAAGGAATTGTGCCTTGAAAAAGACCCAAAATTAGGCAAAAAACTCTAGCAGCTGCAAACGGTACGAGCCGTGCAGCTGAACACGGTTGTGCCGGCTAGGGACCGATACAGCCCGTGTTGCTGGGTATGGTTGTGTCGCCCGAGGTCAATGAGGCCCATGTTTCCGATCATGGTCATGCCAGTTGGGGGTCGACACGGTCTGTGTTTCCTGGCACGGCCGTGCTGGCTAGGGGTGACTCGAGCCGTTTGGCCTGGCACTACCGTGCTGGTCGTGCACGACCTGTTGGCTGGTCTTCCATTGTTGGCATTCTAAAGCTTAACCCTACATTGTTTAGATTGGGCCATCGGATGGAAGAACTTCTTGATCAGTTAAATGGTGCGGGCAATGTGAATTCTTGCGAACCATTGGCTGTGAGTCATTTTTAACCAAAATAGTTGTACGGCAGTGTCGTTCTTCGCACCTCGTGGGCTGATATTTAAATAGTGGAACTGAAATGACATGGACCATGTAAAAGGGTGATATGTGTCCACACTTATCCTCAAGAAGGTTTGGGCCCGCTGGTGGGTTTCCCAAGGTAGCCTCGTGTTGGAGGGGGTCTGGCACGAGGATGCCTCATAATGGAGAGGGTATGATACGAGCCTACCTTATGTTGGGCCTA
Source organism: Rubia peregrina (assembly GCA_032355705.1). Lineage (NCBI taxonomy): Eukaryota > Viridiplantae > Streptophyta > Magnoliopsida > Gentianales > Rubiaceae > Rubia > Rubia peregrina. The sequence goes on from JAULKK010076455.1 coordinate 3,108, forward strand.
AGGCCTCGTGCTGGCGAGGCCTGGAATGAGGCTAGCCAGCCTTCTCCTTCCAAAAAATGGGTTTTTTCCTTCAACTTGTTTGCATCTCTATGGATGGACCGCTGATCCATTTTGAGACCTCTTATTGTCAATTTAATATTGCTCGAGAAGAAGAATTCAATGGTGCCATCCTCGAACGCCGATTCTTCGCGGATCATTCCTAGAACTATGCACAATTCCCGGATCTCAATTCCTCAGCTCTTTTGTCCTCCTTCATCGACCCTTCTATCTTTTACCACACCAAAGACATGTAAACCTATCCTCATGCTTATGTCATATAGTGTGATCAGTGGTCAAAACTTCCTCCTACCTATCACATATGGTGCTCTCATTTTCTTCCACCAATGCTGCCTTCGTAATTAGGGAAGTGCAACAATGGTCCGCAACTGTGCAGTTCTATTTATTCCCCTTAAACAATTACGTATCAAGCACTCCACTATAAATGCTTCTCCCAAGCCTATGAAGGCAAAGGTATTGGCACCTTATCACTGACTCTAAGGTTGCAGTGAGCTAACCCTAGTTTGCTACTACGCCATCTCTATCTATAACCTTTCGGACTCCAGTCCAGCTAACTTGTGTACGGTCATCAGAACGGTGACTCGCAACCCACATGCATACACTCACACGATCAACGGACCTGTGCTCCCCCCATTACATCTAGGATTCACTCCCCAGGGGATATAAATAAATGCACCAACATGAAAGTAGACTAAAGTGCATGCCAACATAGTGTATCAATCATGCAATTAAAAAAATCAAGAAACAAGCTAACATAATGTTCATAAGCATAATAAGATAGGGAGATTTTAGAATCTCACAAAACAACTACATAGTCATGAATACAAATGTAATCCCCAAGAAAATAAACTACTTCCTCATGAATACAAATGTAATCCCCAAGAAAATAAACTACTTCCTAAACATTGAACCCAAATATTTCATTTGATTCAATACCCTTGGGCAAAAACAAAGAGAAAATAGAACTTAGAGAGAAGGTTTATACCCTTTCTCTCTCTACCAACTCTTGCAAAATTAGGAGAATGAAAACTAAAATTCTCTAAAGTTAAGCCCTAGCAGCCATGACACGGGCCATGTTATAGCACACGGCTCGCGCTGCCCAGCCTGGCACGACCCGTGTAATTTGGAACATGCCACCGACTAGGCACTTATATTGGGCCTTCTGAGCATGCGGCCACCCCTATTCGCCTTGGGCTGTGGGCTGTAAGGTGCTTCCTAATGATTTGAACGACACGGGCTGTGTAAATCTTCACGGGTCATCGGTTGGATGCATGATTTCCACCTCTGAACGATGCGAGCTGTGTGAAACATTGAGGGCCGCAGGCTAGGAGTTGATTTCTTCCAAACTGATGGAACGGGTGTGCAGATGTTCGTAGCTGGTCTTGAAACATTTGAACTTCGTTCGGCACGGGCCGTGTAGAAAGGCACAGTTTGTGCCCATACTTAGCCGCACAAGCACACTGGCTAGCACGAGCTATGCTGTTTCTTGCGGCCCGTGCCAAAAGGACTTGGCATCATCATGTTGGCCAGCACGAGCCGTGTAGTTTTGCAAAACCATGTCGGTTCCTTCTTTGTTGCTCTTAGGCTCATTCTTCTTCTCGGCTTGTTTCAATCTACTACCACGTTTTGACTCATGGTCTTCTATATACTACCATATTTGCAAATGACCTTCTACTATCTACTACCACCCTTGCGAATGACCTTTTACTAACTACGCCAAAGTTCTTACGAGCAATCTAACAAATAAGTTCAGAATACAAGATCTAGATATGATTGCAAGAACATAACATCCATTAGGTCTAATAAGTCTACAAAACTAAGGACAACAATGACTATCTAAACCCCTTGTAATGTAAATCCAACTAAACCTAGAAAGCAACCAACCAAAACATAATAAGAAATGTATCAAATGCATTGGTTAACACATGGGAGGTGCTTCTTGGCGAGTTGAACAGAATGGACCATGTAGATCTTCACGAGCCATCTGTCGGATGCCTGATTTTCACCTCTGAACAATGCAAGTTGTGCAAAACATTGCGGGCAACCAGGTGGGAGTGATTTCTTTCAAACTGATGTCGCATGTATGCAAAACTTTGTGGCTGGTCTTTGAACATTTAAACTTGGATCAACATGGGCCGTGTAGAAAGACACGACTTGTGCCTATACTTAGCTGCATAAGCATACCGACTGGTACGAGCCGTGTTGTTCCTTACGACATGTGCTAAAGGACTTGGAACCGTTCTTCTTCTCGGCTTGCCTCCATCTACTATCACGTTTTGACTCACGACCTTCTATCAGGTAAAATCCTTGTAAATGGCCTTTTACTATCTACTACCACCCTTTAGAATGGCCTTCTACTAACTATGCCTAAGTGCTTATGAGCAATCTAACAAATAAGCTCACAAAACAAGATCTAGATATGCTTGCAAGAACATAACATTCATTAGGTCTAATAAGATAAGTCTACAAAACTAAGGATTTAGACAAGAAAACCAATAATGAATATCTAAACACCTTGTAATGTAAACCTGACTAAACCTAGCAATTAACCAACCAAAACATAATAAGAAACGTGTCAAATGCATTGGTTAACACATGCTTTTCGGTGTAGATAACCATGAATTTTTTGTGTGGCCCACGCATGTCTGCTACACTTTTGACTTTTTTTTGCCCATTCTTAACCACATAGACTATAAATAGCCTCTTATCCTTATCTCAGGAGCCTGACTTGAGGCCTCCAAAACCTTAGTTTTTCCATTCCTCTATCAATTTATTCCATTTTTTATGGATTTATGTTCTAAGTTATTATTTTTGTTAAAATAAGGCTAAATATACTCATGGGAGCCATTGGTAAGTATTTCTAGTATATATTTGTGAGATTTGGTTTATCCTAGTGCTTTGATTATCAACTATGTGGTGAGCTTTTGTGTGTGATTAGTGCATGTTTTAGACTTGGGTGATCATCTAGTTGAAGATTATGAATTGATTGTTCGTTAGGTTTTTGGTCAAACCTGGAAGACTTTGTCTTTTTGTCGATGTGATTATCGTTGGTTAATGTTAGGTTATAATTGGTTGTGAACTAATTATGATTATTGATTGATAAAATTGCTTAGAATTAGGATGAATTTGAATAATTTTTCCTAATTATCAAAGTAGTACACTAATGACGCCTAGCATGAACTGTGATCCTCGTAGTCGTCATTGGAAAACATAATTGTGATACTCTGATGCTTCTCATTTGTAGGGCATTGTATTAGTTGTATTGAGTATCCATGTTTTTTTGTTACTCTAGGATAATTTTATGACGCCAATCGTCTAGAGTGACCTGGTGGTAATGGTTATTTTATGGTGCTGATCTCTCATTCTAACTATAACTGAGGAGAGGTGAGGAATGTTTTCACACGAAAGATGTTGACAAGTTATTCACAATATGTAGTTAATGCATAAAAATAGGATAATTAGTCAATGATGAAAGGTTAACTAGAAATGTAAACTAATTGCGCCCAAGACTAATTATAATCTTAGTTACATCTTTTGTGCTAGTTGTGATCGTATTTACACTATTTGTTCTAATTGTTTGTTAATCTAGTTGCGTCATAGTGTTTTCTAAAATTAAAACCCCCCAACTTTGTTACCACACACTTAGAATGACTTCTTCATGTATTTTTTAAAACTATTCTCAACATTTGATAAAAATTTCCCTTTCCTCGTGTAGAATCTTGACTTACCACTAGCTAGTATTTAGTAGTTTGCCGTAATTTGGGCCAATAAATATTATCTTTGAGAGGCACGAAAATGTCCTCCCAGATTTTAGTGCTGATGCCGGGGAAAATGTGTATTCTATTGAGTCTTTGCGTAGTTCTTTGTGTGTTCTTGTTTGTTCACAGCTTGTGTTGATTTTTTTTCCTGGTAGGATGTTCTTGGTTTATGGTATGCATTAGTTCCACAAGCTGAGAACCTGTGCACTACGACCTCGAATTCTTGATGTTGCCTTATATATGTTTGCTTTGGTTCTGAATATGTATTGCTTGAGTTCTTGGAGTACTCTACCAAGAATCATTGCACTATGATTCCAAAAATTTTAAAAAAGAAGAAAAAAATGAAGATCTCACCTTGAGGGAACTCATGATGAGAAGAGTGGCTCAACAAGCAAGTTTTTGTAGGATTTGTCATTCTGACCATCCTACCGAGTCTGGTTATTGGTTGAGAGAGGAGCACTACAAGGAGAATATAACCTTTTGTTTTAGAAACCAAGGGTATCATGAGGAGTGCCATGAAGAGTTTGGATTTTTTGGTTTCCAAGGTCAGAGAGCTCAATAATGGTATTCATACTATGATTCTTACAATATGGAGTGGAGTGGTAATCCAGATTCATGGCATGGGAATGCACTGGAAAACCAACACTATGAGCATGATCGGTGTCCATCACCTTATGACATTCCCCAAAACCATGCTCAAGGAGAATGTTCAAGCTCGAATGAGGAACTATGCAACAAATATCGAATATGGTCCAAGATTTGGAGGCTCGCACTTCCTCAAGATTCAAAAACTTGGAGACCCAAATTAGCCAACTTGCATAATCTATTAGCCGTTTGGAAGCTAGGGATTCCGACAAGCTTCCATCACAACCGGAGGAGAGCTCAAAGCCAATTGCAAATCTTTTTACCTTGATGGTCGAGGAGGTGAAGGAAGTTGAAGATGAGTTCCAAGATGATGAGGAGTTTGTTATTGAAGACAAAGAAGTTGAGGAATGGGTGATTGTCCTATATTCATTATTCTTGCCATCATCACTCCACCTCCACTAATTGAACCAAATCCACCAATTTTGCAATCCCAGAAGGTGACAATAGGGGAGGAAAATGATTAAGCCAAACTCACAAACCTTCAATCTCTTTTAAAACAAACTCCATCTCCACGAAATCCTTTCCTTGGAGGATTTCTAACCCCACCTCTCTAATTTTTGAAGATCATGGTGGAGGGATTGAAACCTTCACCATATGGATAACATTAGGGTCGTTCCGATGACCTTAAAAATACAGAGCTTCTCACTAAACAACCTGAGCAACAAAAAGTAGCTTAATGTCTTTTTTCCTTTCTTTTTACATATTTATTATTTTTGGTGAGTTTTTATTGATTTTAGTTTTTTTGGAACTCTATTGTGCTTGGTGCTTATGTTTTTTTTTGTAGGAATCATTTGTTTTTGGAGAAAATGAGCAAGGAGGAAAAGTAAGAAAACGAGGTAGAACATGTCCAACTCATAGACCGTGTAGACGTGCATAGTCCGTGAATGTTCAACTTTTCGATCAAGGAGGTTGAATCAAACCCCCAACTAGCGGATCCAGTAGACGTGCTTGATTCGTGACACCAAAAAATTCCTCCATCTCCAAATCACCCATCTCTTCCCTACCACCCTCAAATATCACCCAAACCTACTTACTCGCATACCACTTGAAACACACAACTAGAAACCAAAGAGGTATTTCTTCTCTTACTGTGATTTCAATGCTTTACTCGATTTGTTATGTATGATAGTGGTTTTGATTGGACTTTCTTGATGAGAGGTTGTGGGTAGATTATATTGTGGTAGTGGTAGTTTGCTCATTAGATCCCCCTGATTGTGCCATTAATGGTATATTTTGGTCTTCATTTTTCATTATGAGTATTCTCTCATTTCTTCCCCTTGACATGTATTTATAATGCTTATATGCATTGAGGACAATGCATGCTTTAAGTGCAAGGAAGGGGAATCAGATTATACTTATGATTCTTAGCTTGTGTTAATGTAGAAAATAACTCTTTTAAGAGCATTTTTAATTTTTAAAAATAAAATTTAAAAAGAACCCACTAAGTTAAAAACCCAAAAGGGAGACTTAAGAAACCAAAAAGGGAGACTTAGGCAAAATTGGGGGATCAGAAAAGGTCGAAAACCCGAAAATGATACCTATGCAAAAATGAGAGGCATAATCTTGAGGTAAAAGGTGAGGTGTGAGGTCAAAAGAAATGAAAGGTTAGGATGAAAAACCAAGATGACTTCTAGGGAAAATGAGAGAAATTGAAATTTTCATTTTGCCCCTTTAGTGAACTATTGGGAAGATTAAGTGTCCTTTTATTTAATTTTGATGTTTATTGCCTCACTCTTATTTTGATTATGCTTTCGGGTAGAACTTGTTTAGGTCAACATATGGGGAATTGATAGTTCCTTGTATTGTATATTTAGGAGTTCTCAATAAGAGAATTCAAATGTGCTTTGGGGATAGAAGATTGAGAAACCACCTAAGACCTTGGTTGTTCACTCGAGGATGAGCAAAGATTTAAGAGTGTGGAATTTGATGTGCTCACTTTAGACTCTCTTTTTAGCACATTTGAAACTCATATTTGTAATAGATTAGGGATTTATTGTAAGGTTAGTGGATGTTTTGTTGATAAGAATGTTAGAATGAAGATTTAGGATTTCTATCTCGACTCTTTAGTTTAAAGGGTTTTTGGAATGTCCTTTGTGATCATGCTAATGAATTAAAGATTCTAAAACGGAGACTCACGAGAAGAGCTTAGAAGTGAAGGCAAATATGTGATTTCATAGAAGAAAAGATCTAGATATGAAGAATGAAAATCGATCGACCGACACGAACACCGGTCGGGTGCAACCGACCGAGTGCATAGACCAGCTGCCCACACGCGCGGAACAAGCACCCCCAACAAGGCACACAAACACTCCTCATATCCCAAATGCCAGGCCTAGGCAGATGTGTGTGTGGCCGATCGTTTGTCATCGTCCAGCCCCCTCGATCGCATGTGGCCCATGCATGTCTGCTACACTTTTGACTTTTTTGGCCCATTCTTAACCACATAGACTATATCTTATCCCTATCCCATAAGCCCGACTTGGGCCTCCAAAACCCTAGTTTTTCCATTCCTCTTTCAATTTATTCCATGTTTCTTTGTGGATTTATGTTCTGTGTTATGAGTTTTGTTAATCTAGGTTGAATATACTCTTGGGAGTAATCAGTAAGCATTTCTAGTATGAATTTGTGAGATTTGGTTTATTCTTTTTTGCTTTGATTATCAACTATGTTTTGTGCTTTGTTGTATGATTAATGCATGATTTGGACTAGGATGATCAACTAGTTGATTATGAATTGATTGTTCACTAGATTTTTGGTCAAACCCGGAAGACTTTGTCTTTTTGTCAATGTGATTATCATTGGTCAATGTTAGGTTATAATTGGCCGTGATAGCAAATTATAATTATTAATTGATTAAATTGCTTAGATTTAGGATAAATTTTAATGGGTTTGCCTAATTATCGAAGTAGTACACTAATGACGCCTAGCATGACGGTCGATTTTGGTAGTCGTCATTAGTAAACATAATTGTGCTACCCCGATGCTTCTTGCTTGTAGGGAATTGTGTATGTTGTATTGAGTTTTCATGTTTATTACGCATATCGAGGAATTCTATGATGCCAATCATCAGAGTGATCCGAGTGTAAAGTTTATTGTGTGGCGTCGATCACCCATTCTAACTATAACCGAGGAGATGTGAGGAATGTTTTCACTCGAAAGGTGTCGACAAGTTTTCCACACTATGTGGTTAATGCTCCTGTCAATTGTTTCTATATTTTGACTTGATAATTCTGTTAAACCCATGAACTTGTGTGATGCTGTGGTGACTCTATTAAATGAAACATGTGGCTTTCTCTTATTTACAGACTTGTTTTTTGTATTCAGTTGATTGTTTTTATTAAGGAATAAAGATATTTACCAATATTACTTGTGATTGTAATTAGATTAGAATACCCTTTCTAGTTTGGTATAGGTCTATGTACTACTATATAATGTATGCCAGAATCATGAATACAAACACAACATTATTACCCCGTAAATATTCTTCATTTTCTCTTGAAAGACGGTCTTTTTAGAAGTTATAAATTATCAGCGATCGGAAATCATAACCAAAAATTGGGACGTGAACTCTAAAGGGACGTTGAATTATCTATCATCCGATTAATAGAGAGAGAACGGATAAGTAGAACACTCATACGATCCTCATCCAAGACTTCAAGCCATCTTTGTCATCGTCTTTCAAATATAATTTCAGTTGCTGCTACATGTATATCCACTTCACTTTTGACCTGGCACAAAAAAATACTACTCCCTCTGTCCCAGTTCAAGTTGCACACTTTTTTGATCAATTTTCGCAAAACACATTTGACCATAAATTTTAACAAGTATATAGATACAAATATCATTATGTGAGATATCATTGGATTCCTCGCATGATGTATTTCTAAACATCAAATTCTAATACACCGTTATTATACATAAATAAAGTTATCGTTGGTCAAACATGATATGAGAAAGTTAACCAAAAAGTGTGAGTACAAATAAATACACTATCTACTTGGATTTCTCCCCCCCCCCAGATTTTCCCTTATTTTTATAATGTTATAGAGTACTCTTTTATTTTCGAATAACCTTTTTAAATTATCACACTTTATTTTATTTTTTGAAAAAAATATTTTTCTCGACTTATTAATCATTTCATTTTCTTTACTACATATTTTAATTTATATAAAGAACGATGGAAATCATAAGTTATCGGGTGAGAACACAAAGGAGGCAGAAGAATTGACCGATTTCAAGTATCTGTTGAACAAAAAGTTAGGAGTATGTAGTTATAAGTTTGGAAAATGTTAGCCTTTGCGTGTTCCTGATGGCGGACCAACAATTAATGATGAATTTGAAGCTTCTCCGCAAAAAATTGCGTGTTCTTGATGGTGTAGCTGGAACATAATCTAGCAAACGGAACATAATGTACAACACATTAGTGCGTATAAGGTCATTAGCGAAGATGAACTAGGTAGCCGCAGTAATGTGAATCAGCGAACCGTTGTTACCAACTTACCAGTCATGTGATATGAGCCTCTCAAATCGAGAATTCAAGGTAAAATAGGTTTACCTGACACATGATCAAAAGAGTAATTTAACTGATTAAATAAATTAAGGATCGTACTCCATTGGTCGCCATACAGAGAAGGGTCGAAATCAGATCTAGCAAGGGAGCCAGAGGCTGCAGTCCCAAACCTGGCAGCGAGGTGACGACGCAGGCAAAGAGAGCCATAACGCAATTTATTTATGTTATTTGATATATATATATATATATTAATCCCTAGGAGAGAGCAACCAATACGAGCAGAATAGCGACAAGGTGGACCAGGTGTGTGGTTACACATGTTGAGGAATAAGTCGCACGTCACTGCAATCATGAAGGGAAACACGCGCTACTGGAATTGATGAGTGTGTTTCTGTCAAATGTGCGTGACTCCACGCGCTTCCGAAAAGATAGGTTGTGTGCGTGAATCTCACGCACACTTTTTCATCTTGAGTGGGTGGCCATAAGGAGTCGAACAAGCTCGCTGGAAAGGAGGGACTAGCAGCGAAGCAATGTCGACGATAATCTGAGTGTGGCAAAGAAGCTGGAGGCACAAAAACTGAGGCTAGTCGTCAGCGAAAACTAAAGCAAAGCTAGCGTTGGAGAAGCAACTCGTCGACAGCGGAAACTAAATCTAAGCTAGCGCTGGAGAAACTAGGCTCAACGGGCAAAGACTGGTAAGAGAGCAGCTAAGCAGAATATCGGCAGCGGGCTGAAAACACGAGTGAAGAATAGCAGCTATTTTCCGGTGAGCTCGTTTGACTCCATTTGGTCACCCCCTTCAGAAGACAAAACACGAGTGAAGTCACATGTGTTTGACAGAACGTGCTCCCCCTTCCAGTAGTGCGTGCTTCCATGCGCGATTGCAGAGGTCTGCCTCATTCCACGCGCGTGGTTACACGCTCTTGATCCACTTTTTGCCATTGTGCTCGTGTTGGTTACTCTCTCTCTCTCTTCGATATTTTTTTAACATATCAAATAACACAAATAAATTATGTTATGGCTATTTTCGTCGACGTTGTCCCCTCACTGTTAGGATTTGCGTCTGCGACCTCCTACTCCCTTGCCCGATCTGATTTTGGCTCTTCTCTATCTGACGACCAATGGAGTACGACCCTTAATTTATTTAATTAGTTAAATTACCTTCTGGACCACTAGTCAGGTAAGCCTATTTTACCTTGAATTCTCAATTCGAGAGCCTCATTTCACATGACTGGTGATAAAGGTTCTCTGATTAACATTACTGCTTTTACCTATTATATTAATGTTCTACTGCCTAATGGATATTTTTCATCTGTTGCACAATATGATTCTTTGCATTTTGGAGATATCACTCTTACTCATGTGTTTTATATACCCACACTACGATGCAACTTATAATAATGTTCTAGATTGTTGTCTAGCTTTGCTTATAGAAAATTATTGCATTTTACACAAAATCAGTACGCAGACTGTGATCGGCATGGGTGAACAACAAAGGGGGATTTATTGGCTTCGTCTACTGGACACGCGTGTTCAGTCACATATCCTGCAGTCAGTTTTGACAGTTGCTATAGTTTCTGTATCTGATTTATGACATCAAAGTCTTGGTCATCCATCCCCTACGATGTTGTCTTTTATTCCTACTCTTAATTTTAGCACAAATAATACTTCTATACCTTGCTCTGTGTGTCATAAAGTAAAATAGACTAGACATGGTTTCTCTTTAAGCTCTTTGAATGCTAGTTCTTTGTTTGAATTGATTCATTGTGATGTTTTGGGGCCTTATAGCACATCATCTTCTAGTGGTGTATTTCATTTTTAAACTATAGTTGATGATTATTCCTGAGTTGTTTGGGTTAATTTATTACTCCCCATGTCCCAGTTATTTTTGCACGTTTTCCTCTTTGGGACGTCCCAACTTTTTTTTTTGCACTCTTCACTTTATTTCCATTTTGGTCACTTTTTATTTATATTTTATCATGGGTTGACCCAAAAAAAGACTAACTCAGCTTCAAAATAAAAGGGAAAGGAAAATAAGTCGAGGGAACCCCACCTAGAAAGCATATAATAATACACTCTTAAAAATACCTCCTCTTTCTCTATCTGCAAAAAAAAGTTGGGGCAGAGGGAGTAGTTGCTAAGTCATATGTAGCTTCTAGATTTATAGAATTTTGTGCTTTAATCAAGAACCAGTTTGGGCGCACAGTTCGCTGTGTCCTTGCTGATAATGGTACAAAATTTCTACCTTTGAGATCATACTTTTCCAAATCCGGGATCATTTTGATACATCCATCGCAACATAGTAATCAGGTTGAGTGCAAGCATCGCCAATTGTGAAATGCGGCTCATGCTTTACGCTTTTTTAGGCTAATCTGCTAATTGAATTCAGGGGAGAATGTGTTCTTACAGCTTCATATTTGATTAACCGAATGCCAACAAAGCAACTCAATGGGCGCATGCCATTTGAGTTACTCTATGGACGCATTCCAAATTACAAAATTTTATTATATTTGGATGCCTAGGTTATGCCTCCTACATTCCCAGATCTCGTGACAAGTTTGTTCTAAGAAGTTGCTGATGTCTTTTCCGTGGGTATCCTTCCGGAAAGAAAGGATATCAACTTTATGATTTGGATTCTAGTATCTTCTTTAACATTCGAAATGCTGATTTTCATGAAGACCAGTTTTCGTAAGCTGTGTCATCTATCAGCTCCTTCAATGCATACCAGTGGCGCCACCACCTCACCGCCAGTATCACCATCGCCAACGTTGGACGTCATCCTGATGCCAGATGTTTCCCTATCACCACAGAAATACTCGCCGCCGACTGCGGCCTCGACTCCAGACCATCGACTTGTTCTGTCGCCGGTCGACCCACCTCCAGACGCACTCCACGTGCCACCGGCTGCTCCATCACTCGCATCTCACGCGCCTAGTCTGTCGCCCGAAACACCCCTCACGTGCTGACTGAAGATCCACCGGCTTCACCATCGCCATGGGATGCGGGGCATCCCCTGCCTACTTCTGATTCACCACCTGCCTCGCCGACTGCATCCCAGTATTGTCTCCTGTGGCCGAGCTACCCCTCCCTGACATAGTGTTCGAGATCTCCGACCTCCTGCTTATTTGGAAGATTATGTCTGCTCTGTTGATGATATTAATAAACCCCACACTATTATGATCACATATGCGTCGTCATAATCCTCGGGTGTTTTCTATCCTTTAACTGATTTTGTTAATTGCGATAAATTTTCTAGTACGTAATCTAGATTTTTGGGTGCAGTAACGTCTAGTGCATATCCCACTATTTACTCGGAGGCATCGAAACATGTTTATTGGCGTGATGTTATGGCTGATGAGATTAATGCTATTGAGTGTAATAAGACTTGGACATTAGCTCTGTTACCTCTGGATAAGACTGCAATTGGGTGCAAATGGGTTTATTTTACCAAGTTCAAGTCTGATGGTACCATTGACTGTCATAAAGTTCATCTGGTGGCTTTTGGAAATTTCCAGAAAGAAGGAATTGACTATACTTAGACATTTGCACCTGTTGTGAAGATGAGTTCGGTTCACCTATTTTTATCAGTTGCAGTCATTCGTGGTTGGGAACTTCATCAGATGGATGTGCATAATGCTTTTCTACACGGTGATTTGCATGAACAAGTGTTTATGCCCTCTCCACCAGGCTATCCTGCGCCCCCTGCCCAGGTATGTCACTTTTAGAATTCTCTTTATGGTCTTCGGCAAGCCCCTCGCAATTGGTTTGCCAAATTAGCTCAGACTTTACGTGCATTTGATTTTGTTCAGAGTAATGCAAATTACTCTCTATTTTCTTTTGCTCGTGGGTTAGTTTCTATACATGTACTTGTCTATTTGGATGATTTGGTCATTACTGGTAGTTCTTCGTTGCTTATCTCGGAATTCAAGAAATACTTGAGCCCTTGTTTTCATATGAATGATCTTGGTACACTTAAATATTTCTTTTGTTTTCATATGAATGATCTTGGTACACTTAAATATTTCTTGGGGATAGATATTGCTAGAAGACCGGATGAGGTGTTTCTTTCACTACGGAAATACGTCATGGATATCTTATCTGACACAAGTTTATCGGCTTATAAGGCGACTTATTTTCATATGGAGTAATAGCATGATCTTGCGAAAGTTGAAGGCCCTCTTTATGATGATCCTGGCCAGTATCGGCACCTGGCTGGTCGTCTCATTTACCTTACCATTACTCGTCAAGAGCTTAGCTATTCAGTTCATACGCTTGCTCAGTTTTATGAAATCTCCTTGTGTCCCTCACCGGCTGATAAGGAAATAGAAACTATTTCCTTGTAGGAAAGGTTATAAATGGTAGTTAACTTATAAAATTAGGTTTCCTTGTAGGTTAAACTATAGATGGTAATTTCCTTATATGTTTTAGAATCTTATTCCTGTTATACTTTGGTTTGTTGTAGCCCAATATATTGTAACTCTCGTCATTGATAAGGTAGGTCATTGATGTGATATCAATGCACCATAATAAAGTCTCTTATATTTTATCATGTAGCATTTTAAAATGTTGCCTTAGGTACTAAAAATGTTAAGTTGAACCAGTTGCAACACTTTGACAAGTATTACCTTAACGTGATGTTGCATTAGATCTAACACAACACTCTTCAAGATTTAAGGAATACTTTTCAAATGTTTAAGTAACACTATATAAGATATTGTAACATTTTAATAAGTGATGGCAGAAAAGTGGTAGGATGACTCTAATTTGTAACACTCAAAATATCATTATTTGTAGGGTTTTGTATGAAACTAAAACACCAACAAAATAAATCTAAACGGTGAATAATCAATTTTTATGATTAATAAAAAGTGACAAATATAAATTAAAGAACAAACTAAAATTATAAAAGTGTATAATACATAAGAAAAAAACGGAGGGAGGGAGACAAGATAGTATATAAAGATGAAAATGGGGGCGGAATGATTAGGAGAACCATTCATCTTTACGCTAATAAGTCAAGTCATTTTAGCAGCCTTTATTCTTTTCTCCCGGTGGAACTAACCAACCAAAATTAATATATTAATTGTAAATTTTGTTGAACGGGAAAGCAAGAAAATTCAATCGAGAAGACGATTCGATGGGAATATTCAAATCCCATTCCTTTGAATATTCTACACTTTTGATACGTTCGATGGGAAGTTAATCATTATAAATTAATAATTTGATGGAAGATTTGTTTGCTGTTCATTTTACTGATTCACATTTTGATCCTTGTACAAAGTAATGTAAACTAAATTTTAAAAAATAATCCATTTGCAAATATTAACAAATCAATTGTCAAATCTTTTAGTGACCTAAAACGTGTGGCAAACTCACATGTACCGCCTATTAATGTTCCTATTAAAATTGATGTCCCTTAAGGAAAACCTACCATTTAAAAATGAGATACATATACAACTAAAAAGAGATAGGCCAATTGGTTCTAAAGGCAAAAATTATCGTAAGCAAAAATGATCAAACATTGCAGATAGCAAAAACAAGGTGAAAAAAACCTAAAGAATTTTCTAAGATTCCGAAATAATCTTACGACATGATTGAAATTGAACTTCCTGAATAAGTTCCCCGACCCTATAATATTGATACCGAAGAGATCTCGACTAACTATGTCGTGTCAGGTGTAAAATGGAACTGATAAAAATCGACATCAACGATAAATTTATATAATGTGCAGCATTTGCCACAATGAATGGAAATGAGTATCACGAGCCAATGTGTGTTAAGGAATGCAGATGTAGATATGATAAGTGAAAAGGAAAATACGCAATCCAACTAGAATTTGATTCCTTGGGGAAATGAAAAGCCTTTGAAAATGATGCGTATAACTTATGTTGTTTATTTCTTGGGTTTTGTTGTGATTTTATTGGTTTAATGTACACTTTAGATGTATTATTTGTCACAGATTATAGGTTTGTGAGTAAAAGGAATTGGACCTCTAACTGGCTAGATAAAAGTCCACTGATTGATCTATGTGATCCTGAATTTACTTCTATCCCAAAGGAATG